>JAUELK010221350.1:0-10117 GCA_031471215.1 Gastropteron pacificum | reverse complement strand
GTTGGGAATTCCAAATCAAGTCGACTTAAGCCGAAAGTCGAGTTAAGAGACGTCGAGATATCTGGGTTCTACTGTAACTCCTTCATTCTTGCCCACTTGCTGTGGTCAACTTTGTGAATTAATTCACACAAGTTCAAGCACCAGGGCTACAGAAAATAATGTGACATACACCTGGTTTAGTCCTACATCATGGCTGTAGCCATTAATATCTCAATTGCACATGGCAGTTGTCTGGTCCAGAGGGGTCTTGTGGCTGCATTGCACAATTGCATGAACAAGGGGCCAATTTGAAGCTAGGCTGCCATGGCTCTGTAGGTCTATTAGACCACTTGAAGAGCGAATAGTTCATACAGTAACAACAAGTTATAGACAAAGGAAGAATTTCTAACTTATTATTGACATTGTTGGTAGAATTGATTAAGAAACGTATAGAAAATGATGGTTATTGAAATAACTGTTGAGAATAAGAATAGTTATTGTAAACAAATTTTTGTCTTTGTGTATTGTAATGACCACTGTTCTAAATATAATCTGCAGTTCTCCAGTTTGGCTTCCTCACAATCTTCTGTGCTGCGTTCCCCTTGGCCCCACTCTTTGCTCTGCTCAACAACATTGTCGAGATCCGTTTGGATGCCAACAAGTTCATCACGCACCTCAGGCGGCCCATTGCTGAGAAATCTGCCAGCATTGGTGAGCTTTAAGAAGTCATGCTTTTATACATTGTAACATCTGGTGTGTTTATATTTTAATATCCTCAAAGGCATTGCAGACTTGAGTCATATTGCGCAATTGCAAAAGTCCTCTGTATATGAGGCTGCAGTCATAATTGGAAGAAGAGAAGCTTTGGAAGCTGGAGTTATGAGTTTGAGCAGGGTTAATCCTCCTTATCAATGCAGTTGGGTTGTTTCAGTGGTGTTACTAGTAGTTTTGTTTAGTTATACTTCCAAGTTAATTAGTTACTTTGGTAGACCCAGATTTTGAAATCTTCATCACATCTGTTGATGGTGTGATATCATTATCTTATCTTATCTTATTGTATATTGTCGTATCTTAGCTTAGCTTACCTTCCTTCTGGACAACACAGTTCAAGATTATCCATGTCTTCAGGGTGGGTGTGGCACATGTTCGTAGCGGGTCCTATAGTAAATGATAGTAACTGTCTCGATAGCCCAGCTGAAAATCTTTGTCTGAAGCTGCAAGTCATATGACCTTGTGGAAATGTCTAATCCTACACTTTGTTTCTGTCTGCAGGTATCTGGTTCAGTGTGTTGTATGGTGTCTCTCGAATAGCCATCCTCACCAATGTAAGTCAAACACAATGTATCTCTCGTAACTCTCTTTACTCCATAGGAGTTAGGCTTACATTATAGATTAAATAAATGATGCACATTTCTTGTACTGGTAACTGCAAGTGACTGTTCCCACAGGCATTCATCATTGCCTTGACCTCTGACACCATCCCTCGGCTGGTGTACCAACTACGCTACAGTGACGACGGGTCCTTGACGGGTTACGTCAATTTTACATTGGCGTCCTTCAATACGTCAGACTTTACGTTGCAAGACAAGCCGCAAGATGCAGACGCTGTGGATATTTGCAGGTGAGGAACAGCTTTGTTCGTTTGTTTGTTTTTGTGTGTGTGTGTGTGTGTGTGTGTGCTGTATGTATGTGTGTCTGTGTATGTGTGTGTGTGTGTGTGTGTGTGTGTGTGTGTGTGTGTGTGTGTTGAGCTTATTAAATATCGTCGAAATGCAAATTAGATGATAAATAAAGAAGGAAATGCATGTATGATTATGAATAGATAAAGACAAAAAGGAAAGGAATGAAACAAATCTTCAATCTGAATGTTCTCATATCCAGGTACAGAGATTTCCGTAACAGCCCGTACACCGACGACCCGTACAAGAGATCCACGGAGTTCTGGCACATCTTAGCGGCTCGCCTGGCTTTTGTCTGCATCTTTGAGGTAAGGAAGCTCACCCTGATACAGCCTACTTTCATATTTTGTTTTTGTTATGTTCTCACTCACACAAGGAATGAAGGTAAGACTTGTAGATTTCTAGATCAACGGATCGTTTATTGAGTAAGTAGTACAGGCCGGTTAGCCTACATGACAGACAGCTCTCTTGGTAATACCAAGATGGATGACGACTATGTTCTCGTAAAGAGCATGATGGGAAACATGTGATAGATATAAAGTGAAATAACTCTATTAATACTTGTTGTCATGACAATAGCAGTTATACGTCTTGTTGATGATATATCACAGTTTTATATGCTCATGGTCAACTTTTTGAATTCTTTCACCCAAATACGAGCATCAGGGTTACAGAAAATGATGTGACATACACCTGGTTCGGTTCAGTCCTAAATCACGGCTGCATTCGGTGAAGGTGTATATGAAACTGGTTCTGATAGAGTGACATTTTTAGGTTTCCCCGATCAGCAACCTTTACTGGCCTACTCATCGATTTCAAACTGCCAAGGGATCTTCAACGTGTGCAACATGCACACAGGATCTCTGAGTTTGTCTTCCTTATCTGAGAAGATTAGGTGTTCCGTCTTATCCATTAAGAGACCAGGGTTTGAACCAGCACCACCTTGATTGTCAGCTGAACACTTTACCACTGAGCTACCATGATATCACTGAGCTATGTACAGTGGAATCCTGTTATAACGAGAGGGTGGGTACTGGAGCGAAATGTCTGTTATATCCAGATTCTCGTAATAAAAGATTCCATAAAAAAAGAACAATTAAGTATGACTTTGGATGGTTTGTACATTTATTGTTGTTATTTCCCTTTTATGGTGATTACTAGTAGGTCTACAGACAGTATGGTAACATTAACAACACGCATGACCGAATTGCGCGTTTTCTGATTGCGCTAAACAGAATTTTATTTACAAAGATAAAGAAGGGACAAAAAACGGGGATTTCAATCTTGGCCTTTATAGTAGCCGACTTCTTGTTATACCAGGACTCGTTATAAGTGGATTCCACTGTATCACTTGTAACAATGTGAAGAAATCTCCTCCCCACCCAGAATGTGATTGTGGTCGTGACGAGTCTCATGGCATGGATGATCCCTGACGTGCCGGCTGTGCTGAGAGAACAGATCAGAAGAGAAGCTTACATCACTAACGAGATTGTGCTCAAGACAGAGCTACGCAGGGCTTACGGAGAGGAGGTTTGTACAAGAGACACGTATCCCTTTAAACCAACATCTCAACAGAATCAAGCCTGAGCACGGCCCAACTTGCCCTCTTTGCAACTTCTCCTACAAAAATGTCAAACACCATCTTTTTTACTGTCCCCACCTCTCGGACCTCCGTGGATCTCTACTTCCTACATCCCCCACCATTAAAAACACACTGTACTCTAACTTAACACAATTGAAGAAGACTTGCAGATTCCACTACATGGTATTGGACAGAAGGGCTTGGGTCCAAATGTTGCTGGATCGCTGAAGAAGAAGAAGAACAAGAGAACTAGACATTTCTATTCTTAAAGTAAAGATGGCATTTATATAGCACTTTTCCTCCAGAGAGCTCAAAGCGCTTTACATCTATTACTCCCCTGACAGGCTACCAACGCATAAATCACATAACTTGATAACACATCACAAACATTGAACACTAGTACAGGCAGCCTGTGAGGCGCAGAAACATGCCTATAGCTGGGTACCCCTTTTACACATAGCCTGGTGGGCTGCAGGAGCATCACATGACCTGGTAACCAGCCTTCTCCACTCTTTCCGATTCTCCGCTCAGTCCAATCTTGTATGTTATCCACCCATTGTTTCTTCTGGCTGAATAGAACTATCCTAAAAATGCTGATGTTCCTAAATGCTATATACCTTGTTTTTTTTCCTCTTCTTTTCCCACTACATGTATGCTGCTATTCATGTACCTACCTATACTGTCTGTTGAAATGTGAGTGATAAGAGAGAGCAAGGTGTGTGCTGCCATGTCTTTTTGTGGTTGTTTCTTTTGTTTGTGAATGTGGTCAGAACATTGTGGAACCAGTTTACCCTCAACTCCACTGGGAAGGGGATGGATAGCTACATGAATGGATAGCTACATGAATGGATAGCTACATGGATGGATAGCTACATGAATGGATAGCTACATGAATGGATAGCTACATGAATGGGTAGCTACATGAATGGATAGCTACATGAATGGATAGCTTCATGAATGGATAGCTACATGAATAGATAGCTACATGAATAGATAGCTACATGAATGGATAGCTACATGAATGGATAGCTTCATTAATGGATAGCTACATGAATGGATAGCTACATGAATATGAATGGATAGCTTCATGAATAGATAGCTACATGAATGGATAACTACATGAATGGATAGCTACATGAATGGATAGCTTCATTAATGGATAGCTACATGAATGGATAACTACATGAATTGGATAGCTATATGAATTGGATAACTACATGAATTGGATAGCTCCATTAATGGATAGCTTCATGAATTGGATATGAATTGGATAGCTACATGAATTGCCCACATGAGCCATGTTCAGAACCCCCCAGAGTGATTGGAATCTTGGTTGCTTGTTTGAACAGTTTAGGGTCATATTGCGGCATACTACAGCCTTTCTTAACAGCCTGCAAGATTTCTTCCCACACAACCTACGTCAAGAATCCATTAGGAGAGGAATTCAAACGTGAGACCAAACATGTCAATCCAACATGTTAACCATCCAGCCATTGGTCGGCCCCTTTTCTATCTAAATGAACAATTGAATGAGATATGGACAAGGCGAAGACTACTTGTACTAGATTAAAATAACAACCATTCTCTTTCAGGTTGAGATCGCCACTGACATCACTGGATGTATAGACCTTCTGAGACCATGAAAAGAGACACATAGACATTGACACAGCTGATTGTTGTATGAATTTTATTAAAGTAAAAGTATGCAGTATGAGTGATGTGTTACAGTTTTTTACGCAGTGTTTATTCGTCATACAGTACGGTATTACAAATAAGTAGTAGGCCCTTGTCCGTCATACATACGATGGTGAGATCAGTTTGGTAAGTGCTAAGGGATTGGGGATTTTCCCCTAGAGAGTTTTGTTTGACACTGAGGATGCCTGTGATTGGCTGAGAAGGCCCATCTCGTGGTATGACGGATAAGGGCTGCCTTTTTTTATATTGTTCAGACATGCATCAAAGAAAACACATTTCAAGGGTATCTTTGTGCAGTTTGATGAGTTTGTTTATGTTCAACAGCTCATATTT
Organism: Gastropteron pacificum; assembly: GCA_031471215.1. NCBI lineage: Eukaryota > Metazoa > Mollusca > Gastropoda > Cephalaspidea > Gastropteridae > Gastropteron > Gastropteron pacificum. The sequence goes on along the minus strand of JAUELK010221350.1, from coordinate 4,849 downwards.
GTCTTTTGTTTTTCAGATTTGGTCCATGTTGACTTCCTATTCTATATTGCTTGCTCCAATGCTGTTGTTTTTAAGTTCATGTTTCTGTTACTGTTTTCAGGTTTCTTGTTTCAATTTATAAGTTTTTCTTGAAATTTCTTTAAGAGTCTTGTTACACAGTTTATGCTTAGTTTGAATAAAGCTCAACATTTTGCGTATGATGAGAATGATTTTTGAAAATTTGTCTCGCATTTTGTCAAAACATGTTGTCCAAAGATTTAGCATTATTTTTTATTCAATCCTTGATAGCAAACAAATTATTATGCAAGAAGTTACTAGCATCTACATGTTGACTATAGACCTTTCATTTACTTATATGTGACGTCATTCCATGATGGAACAAACCCATGATATTGGTTGATTTGATAGAACATTTTGATGGAACATATTTTTATGTGTATTGGCAAGTTGAGCACTAGCATTCCAGTTCTAGTAGATTTGTTTTCATTGTGCGGATGTAAGTTCATTGCTTGCAATTATGTAAAAGAAGGTTTTTAACTTAGCCCCATGCAGCTATAATAATAGTAATAATAATGATAATAATAATAATAATAATAATAATAATAATAATAATAATAATAATAATAATAATAAAGATCACTTCTAGCTATGTAGTATTTTTTTCTTTTTTACTTATACTCCTTTACATGTACTATGTTTATTGTATTCCTAACAAACGGCTCATACCAAATTTCCATGATTGGATCAATAAAGTGTATCTTATCTTATCTTATCCTCTCTTATCTTATACTGTCATCATCTCCAGGTGACAGAAGATATTGTGTCCAATATGACAGAAGAGTCCCCTCAGCGGTACTCACCACAACTCAGCGAATACGATGATGGAATGTCTGTGACCCAGCGACCTCCTTCCTCGACTGTCCATGACCCCAAGACTTATGTGTGAGGGAAGGACCCTGTCAGAATCTTAGATCCCATCACTTCATTGTTGTCCATGATTCTCGTGAGCTCTATTTAAGGTTAGGTTTATAGTGGTGCAGGTTTTCTGGAATGTTTTAGCCCTGCGATACCTGCAAGTAATATGTTACACTCGTTTATGTAAGCGTACATTAGTTGAAAATGTAGTGCCATTCACTGCCCAATGGGTTTGTAGCGGTGCCACGGTTGTGCTGTTCCCGCTTTGCTATTTGCTATGTACACCGAACTCGGTTCGTGGTGAGGAGTGGATTTTCCAGCACGATTAACCCCCGCGCAGCCCCCCCACCTCGCCCCCACTATAAACGTAGGCTTATAGTGGCATGAATTATAGGAGGTACATTTCTCTGTCAACAAGAGTGCCTGATTAGAACAGTTTGTTTGGAGTTTTGTTTGCTTTTGTTAGGAAGCATTGTTTACAGTTTTTTAAATCATGTGTTGTATGTATGAGATGAGTTTAATGATTCATGTGCTCTCTGAATTTTTTTTCAGATAGGAAAGAATCTCTGTGTGATTAGTTTGTAAGAATTCTATGAAAATAGATAAATTCATATTCTGAAGTTTTCTTGCAGAGTAGCCAATCTCTCTTTATCTGTTTTTACAAATTGTTGTCGTTTTCTGTCTTGGATGAGTTTGATTATCATCTCTAAAAGTAGTTGGTTAGTCATAATTTGATTAGTTAATATTGATAGGGATGAGTTCTATCTTCAGCATTGTGGGGAGCTTAGTCTTTTATATCATCATGGACTTGAACATATAAAAATCATGCTTGTTGACTGCTCAACTGCTGAATCTTGAATGTGAATGTTACAGTTATATGCTGTTCAGCCTGGGTAATGATTACAATTTATTACTGAGAAGGCCCTTTGGTTAAGTTGAAATCCACTTTGTTCAAGTAATGTTCACAATATTATTAACTCTTATAAGCCACAGTAGTTTGTACCCAATCTCTATTAAACAGTTGTACTAAAACTGATTGAACTATGTTACAAATAATAACAATAATCATTTGATCAGAAATGATAGACATGTTTCATTCATACTTGCTTTTCTAGATTCATGTAGTTTTTGATGACTGGTCTTTATTTAGTCTTGCTTCATAAACTAAGACAATTCTTAACACTGTATTATGTAGGATTAGAGTTAGAGCTTTTAAAAGCTGTATAGTATCGTTTAGAAATATCTTAAGTATGAGTGCCCTGGGTCTGTGCTTGTGTGTGACTTCTACATGTGTAGATATTGTTTTGTATTCTATGAATTATTACAAACTACTGGCCTAGACTTGTTTTCTGACCAATCCTAGATCATGACTCACTGTTTATTCTTTTCTTTTTTTTCTACTTAAGTTTTTTTTTTTTACCATTTTGAATTTTCGTGAACGAATACATTGGAAGTATGCAAAGTTTTGATTTGATAATTTGTATCACACTAAAGAATTGTTGGCCTACTTGAAATGTGATGTACAATATAATGGGATGCACCCTTTATAGATTTGTATAGACATTTATGATGACTCTTATTATGTCTAACTATTCTGTGCACTGTGAGAGCTCACTATATTAGTATAGGACTTGAATGACTTGTAGCTAACATGAGTGAGACTTCAATTTGTTGATTTCAAGACCCAGGTAAATACTGACTCTGAAACAATAGATATTTTGTAACCTTGAACTTTGAAACCTTGATATTCCTCCCCTTCATATGATATTAAAAAAACACTTACTATTCTTCTCATAATTTCCTCTAAGAATTAAGAAATTTCAAATTGATGAATTTTGAATTGACCTTCTTCTAATACTTATTAATATTATACTATGCTAGTTCAATATTGCTGCCCTTCAGTGTATATTTCAACATTAACAAACATCTACTATTTATCACACTTTTAAAAGAAATACTCATCACTGAAATGAAAGATATTGTTGTACATCCCTAATTTATTCTTTTTAACATATTCTACATATTCTGTCTTTTGAAGAAATGTCTGTCTACTATTACTACTAATAGTAATGCTGGTACAAAACAATAATTATAACTAGGTAGGATTTTCAGCAAAGATTAACAATTTTTGTACTTGATGATATTCATATTGATCACATATAGAGAAATACATGGTCTTTGCATATTCTATGATTCTATATATGGAGATGAAATGAATGACCCTTTCACTTTCAACTGACTCTCTGAAAAATCTGTCTATTTTTCTAAGAGAAGATGCTCTTACAAACAATGCAACAGTTTATTCCGTCAAATCAGCTCTCCAAAGAGAATATATGGTTTAAAAAAAACTATCAAGTACAGTCTTGTTAGTAAAAAAAATGCATCAACAAAACAAACATTGATTTCTTGGGTCATTGTTGTAAGTTGTGAATAAATCTACACATTCATACACAGGCTTTGTTGTCATAATAATTATTACAATCAGACCGGGTACATAATGGTCTCAACATGAGTATAATGAGTTTAACAGGTACCTAATTAATTATAGGTATTGAAAGATCTTTTCAACTTGTTTGTGAGGATGCGATGCTCACAGACCAACTGTACTAGTAGTACTGTATGTATTCCTAACGAGGAGATTGAGATTGATCTAAAACGAACAAGATCTATTAGGATATTGTTGTTGGTGGCATCCCAAGCCAATGAGTTATTTTCTCTTGTTGGCTGACGCAAGTCTTGTTAAATACAAAATGCTGTCCTTTTCAGCACAGTGTAGGGTACTATATGGAAACGATAAATATGTAATGAATGAGGTAATAAATTATGTGTTGAGATTACCCTTTAGCAGAGAAATGAATTAACTACCAGTAAACAAGATTTCTTTTTATTACATTCATTAATTGATGTGAGTATGTTTTCTACAGAACTTTTTAAGCAGGAGAACAGGTTTCATATTCTATTTCTTACCATCATACATCAATCAGAGCTTCAGTGTCACAAGATATGCCATTTCTTCACCACGGCAGCATCTCGTGGGAGATTTGATGTGTATGTAGTCTTTTACCACAAGTTATTGCTTACTTACTTACTTGTCGGTTCATTCACTTCATTGCTTTCTCTGATTTTGCTATGCGTATGCTTGCCCTTCTCTGTTTTCTTTAGAATCTGTATACTCGTTGTAAACACCTTTATGACAACCCTCGGGGTATTAGATAATGTAAGGTCTTCTACTTCAACTTCTTTTAATGGGTTATTTTTTTACGGGTCTAAATCTAAACGTAAATTTTGTTTTATTGTACTTGAACTTTTATTTAATCCTTTGATTTTAATGAATTAATATCCATCACCAGTCAAAGAACATTTTGTTAATGAATAATGTTATCGAAAATTATTCAGTCAGATTTGAAGCTGAAAATGAAAGAATTTCAAAACTGTGTATGTTAATGATGATGACAAAAAAAAAGAAAGAAAGATCTGTAATTAATCAAAATGAATTATAAAGAAAAAAGAAATGGACTTGACCTCAACTGATCAATACTCTACTTTCACTTTTATCATTCTTGATATTAATGATCATAAATGATGTACTTTAATTACATCAATATTTTACTGTTACCAGTAACCGGTTCTATAACATTTACATTAACTGATTAACAGTGTTGTATGGACAAACCAATGCTTATTTCTTTCATCTTATATTGGTGTATCCCTTCATTTTAGTATGTAACATTTTAAGTTATAGGCTAATTACATTTTGTATACTCATTTGTATTGATTGATTGATGATATCTGGTTTCAGCAGATGACTATTTTTTACTTACACTTACACTCACATTCTCTTAATAATAATAAAGGTTATTTGTATAGCGTCTATCCCCACTACATGGGCTCTAGGCACTCCATACACAAACTAACATACCATGTACATGTACAA
>JAUELK010221339.1:0-10117 GCA_031471215.1 Gastropteron pacificum | reverse complement strand
ATTTGCACCTGATGAATGACGACAACCCATCTTGTAACAACAGTGAAGAGACCAAGAATCATAATAATATGCATTGTATAGAGAGACTTTTAATTATAAGCCAGATCTAATAACTACAACATGTAGGCCCATAGCCTAGAAAAATCTAGTACTAGTACTAGAGATCTAGACACAAAGGCCTATGTAAGCTTTAGACTTAGACCTACTAAGTAGATCTAGTTGGTCTATAAACCCAGATCTAGAATTAAAATGGAGATCTAGATCTCATGCTCAAAGATTAAGTACCCGGTACCGGTAGCATTTTAACTTTCGCACGACAAAATCCTGATGCAGAGAGAAAACAGTCATATTTGCCCGATTATTGTGCTGTTTCAAGCCCAATTACGGTATGAAAATAAACCTCACACGCTTCGATAGAGCGATTAGACTTGGGAACACACTTCGTTGTTAGGCATAAACAATCCAACTGGGAACGGAAGTAAATAAATCTAAATTAATACTTCGCTTCGCGTCTCAAACAATTCACATTATTAAGATTACTCTTTAATTAGGTTTTCGCGGACGGATTTATTTTCACGGCCGGCTCGAAATTCGCAACCGGAGCCTGAAAAAGCAGGCACTTTCCTGATTGGGCGGATTTCCGGCTAAAGTCGGCAGTCTGGCAACCCTGAAAGATACACATGTCTAACTTTGATTTGATAAAAAAGAAGAGAAAACAACAAAAAGTAAACTAACAACAACCTACAAAACCTAACTATTGTGACACAGAAAGCTCATATATGTACATAGCTGTCCTTCCTGCGTATCAAGAGTTGTTAAGGAGACAAACCTTTTTCTTTTTCTTGGGCTGATTGTCCATGCTGTCCAAGTCTCCTTCAGCAGCATCATCTGAATACATGGAGAGATATAGATTACATATGATATCTAGACAACCTGCTGTCAAAATCAAATAACTCAAACATTCTCACAGAGGTTAGATTATACTTAGATGTGCAAATTCAGTAACAAGATAATGTGCTAAAACCCAAGTTTGAAACTAGTCTAGAATATTAACCTGTACAATCACATTTCACTATTCAACTGCTATAGCTCAACAAAATCAGCCAACTATTTAGAAAGAGACAGGACAGACGAGTAAAGAATGGTTGTGAGAGCATCAATTGTGGCAGCCTCATAGATAACGACGAGGCCAACAGGTGGCATCATTCATCTTGTTGTATGATGAACTGAATTAAAACAACAAACAAGTAATTTAAACTTTAAAGATATACCTAGGTAGTCAAATAATATTACATGCATATATGCGTCTTTAAGAAATCATGACAAAAAAAACAAAAAACAATAAGATTCTCTCTTCTTGATGACAAGTTAAGAAGCCACAAACACATTGCGTTGTGGACACAAACCAATCTACACTGTGTAGTGGCTCTTGTATGACATGTCACTTAAGTCATCATATATCATACCATCAGGCCCTCCTTTCTGTTGCCCTCCACCCAGGCCACTAAGAACTTTGTAAGCGTGACCATGGATAAAATCCACACGTCCAGCATAAATCTTTACACTGGCATCAAGGGTTGAACTTGCAACCTGCAAAGGACAGTTCATAAGAGAGTAAGTAAAGAAGATTTCAAATCTATCTTATAAATCAATTTTCACATGTCTTGAGAGATTGTAATATATGATAAAACATCTGGTATTTGTCAAAGTAGGCCTACTGAAATTTAACATGCAACATCTTGTGATACAAATACAGATTTGTTTTTGTTAGGCCGATGTTAAGAAAATGTTCTAAGCGACACGATGATAACCTTTTGCCCTTCAATCAAGTGACAAAAATTGTAAAGCTCTGAAGGTTAGGAGATTGGCATTATTGGCAATGCAAAAGGTAGGCTTTTCAAAAAATAAATCTGCACGTTGTACAAATATTGAAAGGCATTTCTCTTTTGAAAACTCACAACTAAATGAAATGAAAGAATATGTACGAGTCAAACGCAAACACCCCTTCTCAAATTAAATAAGACCAAAATGAAAGTGTGCATGCATGACAAACCTGGAAATTTTCTAGCTCCTTCTTTTTCACCAGTTCAGTCATGTAGTCAATTAAATGCAAACCGAATGCATTCTTTGCATTGATTTTCTGCGAACAGGTACATGAAAGTGATAAAGAATGTTTCAATCAACTCAGTAAAACATAATTTAGGCATGACAACAAACAAGAATAGTTATGGCATTAGTTTACAGAGACACTTACAATTTTCACTTAACAGTAAAGTAGAAAACAAAATATTTCAAAATGTGATAAGCTCTGCAGAAGTGGAACTGTCACATAATTTTGCACACCAGTTTGCTTTCATGTAATTTAAAGTAGTTGTATGGACTTCAATTAAAATGAAATATGTAAAAAGAATCAAATTTCATTATGATTCCAGAAGAAACAAAGCAAGGACAGTCCAAAGCTTTCCCTGCACTTTCAGAGTGATAAGGAATTAATGCATTAAAAAAAAGTCATTTTTAATAGAGCCTAAATAGCACTCACATTCTCTGTAGATAGTTTTATACAGTCTGAGTAATGATTTGACAACTGTGTACTGGTCAAGCCATTCAGTGCACTGGCCGATCTGAAAATGAAAACAGAAAGGAAATAAGAAAAACAATTTTTTTAAAAACAATCAGTATCAGTGTTATTCTGTGAAGGGGGACTAACACAATACTACTATTACCAAGAGCTGAAACAAACGAAAGTACAACTTCCATTTAATTGTTGACATCGAAGGGAGCAGGAAATATTGTCTGGAGCTATGAAATACGAATTCTATGAGGTGTTGCCGGAGCCGCCGATATGCTGGAACTGGAACGGCCGAGAGGGCTCTAGTACTTAAAAACTGAGCCTGGAGTTCAGGATAACACATAAACTGCTAAAATCTCTCTATTATAAGCAAACAAAAGAATTAATCAACAGCAACAATAAGAGGAAAGGCGACTCATCTCTACAGATGTGTCAAGTATTTAAAAAGCAAACCTTGGTGAACCAGAAGGACTGCCAAAATTCTTGCGGTGCAATTCAATACCCTGGGATCTACGCCGCAGTTCTTTTCTTTGCTTGCCCTCATCTTGCTCTGAAACAACAATGAACATGCATCACTTCATTAATTAACAGGTCCATGTAGGTAGGTCAGAAAATAAGCAGATTCTCTCCCTCACTTCTTCAATGGTCACGATTAATCACAGAAGAAATGAAGTCTCCAATAACAACAGGCGTAGTATAAATTCTAATCTGAACATAACAAAAAAAAGAGGTTAAAGGAGTTCTTACTATTGATTATATAATACTTATAATTACTAATGCTACCAGAGGGGATTGTCACATTTACATTAACAATAATTTTAATGATTGATCAAATATGATTCATTATTCACTCCCTATCTATAATTATGATACTCCATATGTTAATGTTATTAAAAAGTTTCTGAATTCCTTTGACATGACCACAATCTATGACTTCCACATTATATCATCACCAATGAAATTGAAAGCAATGTATGTGCTTAAATTATAGTTGTATTGATTGACATTGAAGTGGATGGCCAGTAACATCCATTTAAACTGAAAAGATTAAATCTCCCAAAAACGTATTATCACTGACTAAGAGTAAGAGCACTTTTTTCTTTGAAATAAACTTAACAACTAACAAGCAATAGTCTTAACAGTACAGCATTTATATTTATTTATACTCTCCTCACCCATGAAATTTGTCAGCTGAGGAGTTGGGCTGAGGCCAACAGCACTGCTTGTGGATGGGGACACATACTTGGCATGAGGGTGCCTCCGTGGAGTCCCAATGCCGTTGGTTAACGGTGAAAGTGGCATTCTTTGAGGCATCTTGTTAACGATTTACTTCATGAATGTGCCAGCTGTGGATGGATAACAAAGATCAAAAATGTACCCAAGGTAGGCCTACCTGATGAGCCTAGGAAATCTTTGGGGAACTTTGAAATGATTTGTATCCAAATAATAAAAATAATACAGGTCTTTAAAGGTTAAAAAAAAGGCCAATCTTTGCTCTACCTCTAGAGTACAGATTTAAATCAGATCATTTCAACTTCAGTTCTTGGAACATGAGTGTGTTGAGGATCAACAGGCAAGGCAACATACTTAGTTAAATTAAGCAGGCGGTGTAGAAACGGAATGTTTCGTCTGTGCCATGTGGTGGTGCAGACAACCCTGGTGGGCGTTAAGGCCAGGGGTGCACCAGATTTTAGCCGCCAATACTCCAGGCTACATTGTCACGGTGTACAGCCAGCTAAAATACAGCGCGTCCACCGAAGATTGCATTTTGCTGACTTGGTGCTACTTATTATAGCCCATATGAAAGTTTGCCTAGTTCATTTCACAAAAATAACACAGTAGGCTTATGTATGGGGCAGGGTTGCACGCTCCACAAAAAAACGTCTTGCAACCCTGATTTGTGGCCATAGACTGGACGTTTTGCGCTACAAAATGGATTTAGATAGATCTTGTTCTGAAATATTGGAAATGTATGACATTTATAATGTGAATGTTATGTACAAAAAAACGAGATCTAAACAAATCAGAAGAAGATTCTGGGTTCATGATATCAACAAACCAAGAGCTGAATTAGGAGCCCATTCAAAACTAATGCCTCAACTGAGAAAAGATAATGCTAAATTTAAAAATTACTGTAGAATGTCGCAAACAGTTTTTGATGGGCTGTTGAGTGTGATCAAGGATGACATAACGAAAGAGGATACTAACTACCGTCAAGCCATAGACTTGAAATTGATGCTAACTTTGAGGTAATTATGATCATAATCATCAACAACAACAGTTTGTTGTTCATCATCACCATCACCACAATCAACAACAACAGTTTGTTGTTCATCATCATCATTTCTAAAAAAAATCGTGTTCTTGTACAAGAACCATTTGTCAACAATTTTGCTATAACTGTATATAATATGATAAATGAAACAATAACAACAGTTCAAAAAACAATGTTACGCATTTAATACGGACTTCAAATACACCATGTACAACAATTAGACATCAGCAGAGTCAGCAAGTAGCTCCAAGAGGAGACCAGTGGCCTGGTGCATGAAATGCAACTTTTTGATGGGCGACAATCTGCAGAAAAAGGGCAGAAGCCCTTGTAAAGCCATCATATCTGCGTTGTCTTCTGCTTGTGATGGCGTTGAAGTCTTGGTTGAAATAAAGTCCAACACAGCCTGTTGGACGGGGTCCTCTGCTGCTCTCTTCTTCCCCTTCCCCTTACTGATGGTCGACTTTGGTGAAGTGACAGGTGGTGGTTCAGGGTCATGGGAAGTCGAAGCTTCAAGAGGATCTCCAGCTTCTACAGGTTGAGGTAAGTCGAAATCTGTGTCCACCACTGACATAAAACTACCAGTACCAGTTTGTGTCTCAATGACAAAAAACTGCTCCTCCTGGCTGTCTTCGTTGATGTCTTGGGTAGGCCTACTAGTAGTCGTGGTCAGATTGCTGGTCATCTGGCCATGTGCAACATGGTCTTTCAGGAACAGCATTTGGTCGAAAAAATGCCATTTAGGCTGCTTCACAGCTGCTGACCCACTTGGCGCATTTTTTATGCTTGCAAGGTTGCGATTGAAAGTACCCCGCAAACTGGCCCAGGTGGACTTGCAGAGGGGAACTAAAAAAGAAAGAAAAGAAAAAAAATACCTGTATAAAACAATTATGAATTAGAATTAATTTTCAGCATAAAAATAATTGTATTTTTCAATTGTGTTCACAGGTATTTGGCAACAGGACAAAGTTTTCAAAGCCTGCACTACCATTTCAGAGTGGGAAATAAAACTGCCAGAGAAGCAGTTTATGATGAATGCACTGCCATTTGGAACAGACTTAGCTCAAATGAAATGAAACCACCAACCAAAGAAGATTTCCTTTCTATATCACAAAGGTTCTTGGACTTGTGACAGTTCCCTAATTGCTTAGGCTGTATTGATGGGAAACACATGAAAATTAAATGTCCTAATTTATCTGGGACTCAATTTTATAACTTCAAAGAGACATATATTCTATTAATCTGCAAGCTGTGGCAGATGCTGATGTGCTCTTTCGGTACATTGATGTGGGGGACTTTGGCAGACACTGCGATGCAGGAGTGTTCAAATATTCAAGCTTTGGAAAAGCACTAACAAACAACACTTTACCACTTCCTGATGATGCATCCATTTTTGGATCTGAGCCGCTGCCTTTTGTTTTTCTGGGTGATGAGGCATATTATCCTCTTCATCTACATTTAATGAAACCTTATTCGAAAAGAGACCTGCATGACACCAGGAAAATATACAATTATAGACAATCACGAGCCAGGAGAGCAGTAGAATGTGCATTTGGGATGCTGACATCCAAATGGGTTTTTTGAAAACCACCCTATCAGTGACACCAGAGCATGCACGTACAAAAACTTTGGCTTGTTGTGTGCTTCACAATTTTGTGAGATGTCGGGAAGGAAAGGACTACACTACAACTGATTTTGAGTTCACAGAGGGAGACACTCTTCGGTTTCAGCAGCAACCCACCCATCATCATCAACCAAATTTGGGTCGTCCAACTCAGGAAGCTTTAAACATTCGAGGGAGATTTGCTAGTCTACTGCAGGAAAACATCACACTCCCGTGGCAAGCTAAATCTGCACATATTGAGTAAAACTTTCACCTTCACAATGCATCTCATCTGCCACCTCCTTCCAGGCAATCTCGGTGACGCTTCGGTTCCTGTAATTAGGAAGTTTTGTGTTATAATAAACACTCTTCTTTTTGAATGGCACTTATTAGTGCTTCTGCAAATTCGTTGGGAATTTTCTTTGGCATAGCGATCTGGTTGAAGAAAAAATATCGACAATTGCAAATACATGTAATAAATAATCATATTTCATATTCATAGTAAATCAGCCTTTTTGTAAATCACAGAGACGAGAGAGAGAGACAGACAGGCATACATACAGTCAGACAGACGGACATTTTGACAAACTTATGTATGTTATTCGCTGCACTGTTGTTGTTGTTGCTGCTGCTTTTGATGTTATTCGTGTTGTTACTGTGCTGCATAAGCCTACATACTCCATTGTCATTGTCGCTGGCCCTAGAATGTGTAGACCCTCCGGTCTATTCAATGTTGGGCGTGATACCATCTAGAATCTAGAATAACACCTACATCTAGAATAACTGATCTAGAGCAATACTATACACATGTACATGTTACTCAAGACATGGTGTAGGCCTAGGCCTACATACTACATTGTCATTGTCGTTGGCCCTAGATTCAAGCATCTCAAAGCATCTCTGGGTCAGACTTTACAATGCAACTATTTCAGGCTGTTCAGCACAATATATATGCGTTGTAAAAAGGAAAATTAATAAAATGTGACAAAAGAATGCACACACAATAAATTCTAGAACATTAATAGTACTTACGGCTCAAAATTTCGTTGAAAACGATTCAAATCGACACATCGATCGAAATATTGTCCTTCTGAAGCTTAGCTTGGTGTGTCGCCGGCTAAAAAGCCTGCATGCAGGAAAATCGCGTAGCCGGGAAAACTCTGGTGCACGCCTGGCCTAACCGACTCAACCAACCAATCAATGATGTCTATACAGTATTTACAAGTTAATAATTCTCTGCGAAATTCACAGAGAGTGGAAAAGGAAAATTATTTATATGATATGATGATATGATATAATTTCAGATTGTTAGGCCTGTTGGCCTTTATCTGATCTTTTGATCAAGTCATTTATTTATAAGTGCTGTTTAAGTTTATCAAAAAACGGAAGATAAAAAACAAAAGATTGAAGGGACTGGGAGCAGGAAGTGTTAATATTAATGTTGTCTGCAGCTATGAAAAACGAATTTTAAATTCAAATTCAAGAGGCGTTGCAGGAGCCGTCGATGGGGCTCTAGAACTATCATCATCTCTAACTTAACTAGAAACCGAAAATGATCGAAAGTGACGTGAGTCGGTCATCACTTTACAGTCACAGAATCACTTACTCTAGATTTTAAATTTAATCAAGATCTAGGTCTAGGGACTGGTTTCCCTGTCATATTTTTGAACACTGACCCTAACCCCTAGATCTAGATAATTTGTTGCTGATTTTCATTTTAAAAACAGAAATTAGGGGGGCAGCCCCCCTAAATAAAACCCGCTTCCCCACCCCCGGAAAAAATGAAATGACACACCACCAGCAGGGACCGCTTTCGGTAACCAGTCCCAAGATCTAGAGTCTAGATTGTGTCAGTATGTCGTGTAGGATACGTAGGCTAAAGTCTAAAGTAGAGTTAGAGTGATGATACGAATACGAGTGTAGTGTAGATTCTCAAGTACGACGGACGTCGACAAACGAGGTTTACGATCAGTGGTGAAGTGAGGAAAGGAAAGATTTTCATGAATAAAAAGCCATGTTTTTATAACATCTGGTGTGTGTATTTTAATATCCTCAAAGATTGGCCTTACATACTGAGTCACATTGCGCGATTGTAAAAGTCCTCTGTATCAATATATAATGTATATGAGGCTAGATCTATATATAATAATAATATATATATGAGGCTGCAGTCATAATATAATTGGAAGAAGAAAGAGAAGAAGCAGTGTGGTGGTCGGCATGTGATTTGCTAGATTAAGATGATTGATGATAGATCTATATGATATGATATGATATCATTTCCGGAAGTTGTTAGGCCTTTTGTCCGTTCTTGTAGTCTCTGTCTTTGTTACTCTTCACTTTTAGTAGTGCTCTCCCTAGGTTATTTTTAGCACAACAACAAGTCAATTCTGTTTTTGAAACTGTTAAAAGTTAAAGTTAAGTGTTGGGGCGTTCACAATGTCTTCTGGTGGTAGTCCGTTCCAGGTGTTTGTCACTCTTATAGGGAAGAAATGTTGACGTACTCCTGTGTTCACTGACCCTAACCCCTAGATCTAGATAATTTGTTGTTGATTTTCATTTCAAAAACAGAAATTAGGGGGGCCAGCCCCCCTAAAAATTAAAAAAACCCTGCTTCCCCACCCCCAGAAAAAATGAAATGGTTCTAGATTCTAAATTGGGACAGTCACAATCATGTTAATGCAATCGCTTGTGTTAGTATAATGAAAAGAAACCAAACTTGCTTTATTTAAGTACGCCCAGATCTATTTACCTCTATTACTATTTGATTACAAAGCTGCTCTTGGTAAGGCCTAAATCTTGAAAATTGTTGTTGTCGACAATAAACAAACAACTGTACTTAGCCAGATTTTGATATTTGTATGTGTGGAAAATCTCGAGAGTTGATGGTTTAGTTTGACATTTCTACAAGTTTGAATTCGTTCAAGGTAAGTTTTGCAATTCATGCATACTAATCTTTTATAAATACAAGCTTTTGAAATTTTGAAATGCACAATTTATTGACATAATGAAGGGAAATGAATACAATAGTACTAGTATTCTGAGACATGAACAAGAATCGATATACAATGTGGCAAAGCACGTTATAAAGTTCAAAGATGCCGCCGTTGTTGCCCAGACAGGGTAACAAATATCCAGATTTTCTGAACTTATATCGTGTCGAAAAAATACTTACAAAGCGGACCGAAATATGCTAGCCGAATATGCTACTTGTTACACCGGTATTGACACGAATTGGGATGATTTCATATTATCAAAACGCCACATTTACCCTCACTATTAACAGCGAATAGACCAGTTAAACCATTTCAACACCAACACAACACGCTCCATCAAAGAGTCAAATAAATGTTCGAACGCACTTTGGTCATTTAGGTTTTGACAGCAATACATGTCACAATGGGCAGTTTGTACGCAAAATCTGTGTTGGATGAGGGTTTTTTTCTGCTTTTTATATCATAACTGTATTGGCTCCACGACCACACACTATTTTGTACCGGTAGCCTATAAGAACGTTCTACAAGAACGTTATTCTGTTCATCATGTCGACAGATTGTCAAATAGAAACTTTAGAAATCCACGCAACCACACACACGCACGCACACGCACACACGCGCACACACACACACACACACACACACACACACACACACACACACACACACACACACAC
>JAUELK010221338.1:0-19400 GCA_031471215.1 Gastropteron pacificum | reverse complement strand
TGTGTAGATTATTGGTATGTCATAAGGTTGATATGGTTGATTCTCGTATAAACAAAATGATGCACATTGTTGTGAATCTTTAAAATGCGTTACCATCTTTGAGGAGTTTTTCCATTCTTCTTTTCATGATAGCATCAGGAGTCAGCCAGTCTGGGATTGTCAAGGGTTTCTTGGGGCTGCAGAGAAAAACAAACAAACAAAAGTTACACACACACTTTACTCTCAACTGACTAAGTACTAACATTGAGTTTTAATATACAAATTGACTTACTTGACTTATGCATCTTGATTCCTTGTAGAACAGTGAAAAGCGGAGCTCATAACACTAAGGCAAATTTCCCTGAGAAAGGATGAATACAGTATACCAATAGTCTGACTTCCAATCCCCTATGTGGTCATCAAACCAGATGGCATCACAGACGAGGCCACTCAGCAGTAACTTTAATGTTTACTACAGTTACTATGGTAACCATCCCTATAAATGTACCCAGTATAAACCTTGGTGGCAATCCTTTTGTGCAGTAGATGAGCCACAGAGAGTTGATAGGCTGACTTCCAATCTCCCATACGATCAGCAAACCAGACTACTCAGAAGTAAGTTTAATGTTTACCAGTTACTATGGCAACCATCCCTTTAATAAAATTGGCCCTACCTAGAATAAACTTTAGCAGCAATCTTTTTGTGCAGTAGATGAGCCACAGAGAGTTGGTAGGCTGACTTCCAATGTCAGCAGTAAGTTTAATGTTTACTACAGTTACTATGGTAACCATCCCTATAAATATACCTAGTATAAACTTTGGCAGCAATCTTTTTGTGCAGTAGATGAGCCACAGAGAGCTGGTAGGCTGACTTCCAGTCTCCCACACGGTCAGCAAACCAGACTACTCAGAAGTAGGTTTAATGTTTACTACAGTTACTGTGGTAACCATCCCAATAAATAATGTGGGCCCTACCTAGTATAAACTTTAGCAGCAATCTTTTTGTGCAGTAGATGAGCCACAGAGAGTTGGTAGGCTGACTTCCAATGTCAGCAGTAAGTTTAATGTTTACTACAGTTACTATGGTAACCATCCCTATAAATATACCTAGTATAAACTTTGGCAGCAATCTTTTTGTGCAGTAGATGAGCCACAGAGAGCTGGTAGGCTGACTTCCAGTCTCCCACACGGTCAGCAAACCAGACTACTCAGAAGTAGGTTTAATGTTTACTACAGTTACTGTGGTAACCATCCCAATAAATAATGTGGGCCCTACCTAGTATAAACTTTAGCAGCAATCTTTTTGTGCAGTAGATGAGCCACAGACAGCTGGTAGGCTGACTTCCAGTCTCCCATACGGTCAGCAAACCAGATGGCCTCACACACCAGGCCACTGAGCAGAAGGTACTCCAAGGTTCTCTCTACAGTCCAGATGGCTCCCAGCTTCTGGTGCCGCACCACGGCCGCTAGGTCCTCCTGGTACTTGGGGATGATGTGGCTGTCTGAGGAACAAGCAAAGTGATAATATATGAAATGATAGCAAATAGATTATAGATAGCATTTATATAGCGCTTTTCCCCGCTCTACGGCAAGCTCAAAGAGGCAGAAGTCGAGTAAGTCGTAAATTGTTAGGCTTATCATTAGACAAAGGATAAGCAAGAGACACAGACATTTCTTTTCTAACACAAACATAGTTTAGGTCCTCCTGGCACTTAGGGATGATGTGGCTGTCTGGGGAACAAGCAAAGTGATAATGGATAGCATTTATGTAGCGCTTTTCCCATGCTCTACAGCAAGCTCAAAGAGGCAGAAGTTGAATAAGTCGTAAATTGTTAGGCTTATCGTTGTGGACATTAGACAAAAGAGAAGCAAGAGAAACACAAATTTATTTTCTAACACAAGCATAGATCAGGTCCTCCTGGTAATTGGTGATGATGTGGCTATCTGAGGAACATTCAAATTGATAATAGATAGCATGTATATAACGGCATGGCAGCCTAGCTCTGCAACCTGGGACTGGAGGGCCTTCAAATTGGCCCCTTGTTCATGCAATTGTGCAATGCAGTCACAAGACCCCTCTGGACCAGATGAGGATATCTCTTGTACTGAGGTGTGGCAGTTCTTAAAATACAATGTAAAGCGCCTTGGGCCCACTTTGTGGGGATAAAGCGCTATATAAAAGATGTTATTGTTATTATTATTGTACTGATTTTTATAAGGTACCCTCGAAAACTTAATAAGACCCAAAAAATAAAGTCAAGACCCTCTGCACTTTTCCGTGAGTACATAAGGAACCAAGACAAGCAAGCAACTCACTCGTCAGCGAGATAGGAGTTCATACCCAAGGAACCATAACAACTAAATAAACCATTCCCTCTCCTTCCCCCCAAGCAACTCACTGCAATGATGATGATGATGAACTTTTTTTTCAGAACCCCCCCCCACAAAAACTCACTGGCAATAGAGACTTCGTAGTGTACAGCTGGCAGGGCCGTGGGGTTGTGAGGTGGGAAGATGAAGACATTCTGATTGCTGAAGTACGAGGCCATGAACCTAGCCAGAGTCTGAACCACTTGTCTGATGGCTCGGTCACGGATACATGGGACCATGTCCTGCTCATGGAAGGCCTGGGGGGAAACAAAAGATGTATGAAGCTACAGTATTTCAGACACGTAACTAGGCTCTGTAGGTCTATAAAACCACTTGAATAGTGAATAACTCATTCATAGTGACTTAACCAAAACGGCAATGTCTAACCATCGTCACCTGAGATTTGAGAGTGGAGTTGACAAAGGTCATCAGGGACGGCTGCAAGCGCTGGGTGTTGCACGTCTGCTCGGGGTCAAAGTCCTCGGCGTCCCCAGACCTGGCTCGGGCAATGAGGCCGTCCACAAAGGCCACGGCTGAGGTCAGGTCGTTGCGCAGGATGTAGGTGTACAGCAGAGAATGGAACAGTCTGGCCGCATTCTTCACATTGCCCGACTCTGATGGTTGGTGAGTAAAAATATAACAGAGAATGTTGTAATACAGATTTTAAAAAGCATGAGTGCTTCGGTGTTGTACATAAAAACACATTAAATTGACAAACAAAAAGTGGTTGAAACTTCATATAAAGTACAGGCACATTACATATCAGTTTTGCGCAAAAGCACACAAAAATGTCTATAGTGATGATGATGATGGCAACGGTCATCATGTTGGGTTACCACGTTCGAATCCCTCTGTGTGGAGGAATCTGGTCAGGGGTAGTGTTGACAGTTTATACGACTGTCCATCCCCATCCTATTGGAGACAGATGTTAATGAGAGGGCCCCACCTCTAACATGACCTCATGGGTTGCCAAGGGTGTGAAAACTAAAATCAAAGCTAACCAAACTAGAAAGAACTTTGCTGTGAGGTGTCATTTAGTGGTGGATTAGCTCACTCGGTAGCATGCCGGACTCGGGATCAAAAAACCTTGATTGGGGCGAGTTCCGTAAACCATTGGGAAAGGCATTTTACCACCATTTCCTCAACCCACCCAGGTGTAAAAGGGGTACCCGGCTATAGGCATGTTTCTACGCCTCACAGGCTGCCTGTACTTGTGTTCAATGTTTGTGTTGTATGCGTTAGTAGCCTGTCGTGGGGAGTAATAGATGTAAAGCACTTTAAGCTCTCTAGAGGAAAAGCGCTATATAAATGCCATTATTTCTATTTTTATTTAATGAGAACTTTACCTTGAAATCTCCTCAACTGGTCTTTCCAGGCATTCATGGCCATGGTGTGTTTGCCATCCAGGCTGAGGCGTTCTCCTGTACACAAAAAAACAAGAATTATTGACAGAAAGGGAAAGAGTTTTCCACATACAATTATCTCATTCTGTAGCTCAAAAGAAAAATTACATATGTGTATGTGAAGAAGTGACGCAAGTAAAGTCAGTCATCTCAATCTACACTTATTTAAGTTTTACATTGTCTAGGTTGATAAGAACCTTAAGAAGAAGTAAAAAGTGGGACAATGTAAAACATATACAGTGGTCTCCGCCTAATTGCCCGCTTTTCTTGTCACACATGGACCGGGCATTTAGGCGGAGACCATTGTATATATATTCCTCTCTAAACTTCACTTTGAATGTCACAATGTCGCTTTTATACATATATGTTACATCACCTGTTACTTGTCGGTGGCATTGTTGTCGATGTTAGCTGCCATAATGGATGTCCTCACTATCATTCTCCTTTTGTCTCTCTCTTGTATAAATTACATCATAAAGTTATCTAATAAAGTTACATTGATGATTCTACTTCTCTCTTTATTTCACCTTGATTAGAACTGCCGGCAGGAGCTGGTACTTGTGGTGGTTGAGCCCCCATCTGCACCAAGCACTGCTGTATGGCTGACTGCAGGGCCTGTGCCTGTCGACAGTCGGAGGCTGAGCCTTCGCCCCCTGCCAGGAACTGGGACACGGCTTTGTACAGCAGCTTCCATGTAGGCGCAAATCTGTCAAAGTAACAACAAATATGAGAATAATGTCCAAACATTATCTAAATGATTTACATTTTACTCTCATGTATTATGTTTCGTCTATGTTGATCTAGTCCAACATGTGTGGTAGTACTATACTCCTTTACATGTACTAAAACCTAACAACATAAACAATGATTCAGACTACAAAACATGGTGATAATGTGTAAAAGTATAATTTTGATATCATGAATAGCATCAAGGAAGAAACTTGTTGCTAATCACTGTCTACAAAATGATTATACATAATATATAAGAGTATATTTGGGATATAATGAATAGTATAAATAAATAAAAACAAAGACATAAACTCAACTTTTGACTAGTTGCTAATCACTGTCTACAAAATTATTACAATAATAATAATAATAACTGGTTATTTATACAGCGCACTTACCCCACAAAGTGGGCTCAAGGTGTACCTTACATTACATTACACATAATATTTAAAGTATATTTCGGATATAATGAATAGTATAAATAAATAAAACCAAAGACATGAACTCAACTTTTGACTAGTTGCTAATCACTGTCCACAAAATTATTACACATAATACATAAAAGTATATTTTTGATATAATGTATAAAGAAAGAAAAACAACTTGACTGACTTGACTTATGCGGAACAAAGGGCCGCAAGTTGCTAACCACTGTCTACAAAAACTGTATACATATTTTGGATATAGTGAATAGTATAAATAAATAAAACCAAAGACGTCGACTCACCTTTTGACGAGATGCATCTCCCAGTTTAGCGTCTCCTGCCCTGGCCCACTGGCTTGTGACTGGCCTGTCCTCCCCAAGGTCAGAGTGAGCGTCATGCCTTGGCTGTGCAGGGACTTGGGCAGAGACACGTACACATTCACCATGTTCTTCTCTGTGTACTTCAGCAAGGTGAAGCAACCAGTCAGCGTCTTCACACTACAGGAAAAGATGAGGAAAATGGGGAAAAATAATAATGGTTTCAGTTTGCTGAAGAGCGGGGTAAAGTGCTATATAAATGCTATCTATTAAAAATGACAACAATAATTATGACATCATTAAAATGATAATAATAATAATTTACCAGTACTTGGACCAAGCACAGAGGCAAACTGATGGACATATTTCATTGAAAGCCACAAATAATCACAATGTATACAACAGCAGAAGAGGCAGAGGAAGACCAACAAGAAGGGGAACAGGATATAAGGGACTGGCTAGGAACAACAACTACAGAAGCAGGCAGAAAGTGTTGTATCGCAGGAGGGTTCAAGAGGCAACGTCCTGCAAGAGGACTGGCTGATACAGAGACAGAGAATATAACAGTTGACCACCATAATGCACAAGGACCAAGTATCTAGACGTACTGACCGGGGATCTGACTGTGTGAGTCCCACACTGGACAGGACGGCCTGCACAGTCTTGTGTGTGAGCTGAGTCACAGCCTCCACCAGGTGCTGACTGCGACAGTCGAACTGAATTAACTCCAGCAGCTGGCGGTACATGCAGATCACCTGTCGGAGCAGAGGAGGATCAAGGATTTAAACATGAACTATTAATACACCTTTTTTGTTGGTATCATACATTGGTAGCAGAGTAAACAGTGCTAACCCAGAGGTTCGTATCCTCGGCATGTTGACTCAATTTGGATGTGAGAGTGTTTCTTGTCTTGGAAAAGCTTCTTTGTCACACATTTCTCTCCTCATCCAGGTGTAAAAAGACTCGACTTATGGTCTTATATGCCTCTTGATTCCTTGTGGAACAAAGGGTCGCAAGGTGTAAAAAGGGTACCCAGCTAAAGACAGTGAAAGATCTTGTCAGAATGTTGGTGTGGGCGCTGACTAGGAATGCTTCCCAGGAGATTGAGAAATTAATCATGTTTGTAGGACGCATTGAGCTAGACATTGGACAAGGGAATGTTTAATATGCTAAACACAAAAGCAGTAGTAGTGCATGCAGTAGCATTAGTAGTAGAACAAATGTAGTAGTAGTAATAGTATAACTACATTTTGGCAGCTTTCATGTTGCTTGTTAAGATGATTGAGTTTGTGTTGGGTTTTGTTTTTGTTCGTTTTGTCACAAAGTGGTCCCCTGGCAATCTGCCTTACCTTGAAGAGACTGGCAGTTTGTACAGCTTGACCTTTCTCTGCTCCCTGGCTGGTGGCGTCCAGGAGCTCCTTGATCTGAGGGCAGTCCAGAACCAGGGAGAACAGCTTGACCAGGTTGTGCACTGCGTGCGCCACAATCTTGTCAAGGTTGCCCGACCAAGCCTCGGAGTTGGTGCTGGACAGTTTCCACACACTGAAGAGGTTGAGCCTGGCCAGTTGTAGAGCTTTGATAGAAGACTCTGGCTCGTTCATGGGCAAATCCTCCGTCACCTGAAAGTACTCAGCCTCTCCGAAGATGATCTTGCCTGAGCTGGCGTTGTGCAAGGCTCCAGACTGCGTGATGCTATCCTCGCCGAGAGCAAAGCTCACCTCACTGTCCAGGGTCTCGTTCATGCTCAAACTGGGGTCTTCAAAAGAGTATGGCACGTTGGGGCGTGTCTTGGCGTACCTGAACCCCGGAGGTTTCACACCTTCGAGATCCCCCGAGCCCAGGTTAGTGCTATTGGCGAGGGTCAGATCCAAGCGGTGCGTCTCGGCGATCTGCTTGAGATGTGCCGAGGATTCTAGGACCAAGTCCCTCATGAAGATGACTGGACTGAGCTCACTGGGAAGTTGGATGATGATCACGAGGAAGCCATCGGAGAAGAGGAGGATGGGCAGGCTTGGATGGGCAGACACAGAAAATTTCTGGTGCATCGGGTCCAACTCTGAGTGTGCTGAGACAGGGAAGTCATTCTCTTTGCTCTCTCCTTGCCGGGCTGACCTGTTGAAGGGAGTCGGTGAGTTATAAATAGTTAAAGTATACTTTAGTGTAATCAAGCAGTGTCTGCGTGAATGCCTTCAAGAACAGACTCGATGCCAACTGGGCAAATCACCCAGCACTGTATAACCCGGAATGCTATCAAAAGACCTTGCAACGCAATATGCAGCATTTGGGCACACACACACACACACAAAGGCACAATTCAAGTGAATCATGCACAGACATCATTTATGTACATGTTTTATTTAATTTCGTTGTGCCTTTGATTGACATGTGGGCCAATGGCCTAGAAAGTCTACAATAGAGTTCATTCATTAATTTAGAGTTAAAACTCGATGAAATAAGGAACCACTTACTGTACAGAGACGAGAGGGGTCAGAGGCAGAAAGTATGCAGGGCCCAAGTCCACAGAACATCCTCTGGACAAGATGACCAAGGGCTCCCCGAGGCGAGACAACAAGCCAGCACATCCGTTGCGTAAGATGACAGCCAGAAACAAATTGTCGCTCGTCCAGATCATTGAAGAGACCCAATATTGCCTGAGAAGGTATACAAATACATGTGAATAATTATTTTGTTGTATTTATGGATACTGTCGTGTTTTTTCTTTCTAAAGTCTTCAAAGAGAGGAGGTGAGGAGAAATGTAAGAAAAACAATAGTCATGCAAACTAGTTTGAAATTAATTTGGCATACTTATTTCAGGCATGTCAACAACAAACAAAAAACAAGGAAAGAAAGTGTATATTTTTTTCATTTGTTGTGTTGAAAGGAATAAGCAATTGACCCAAAATTGGATTTTGACAAAATTCTAAAATGTGTACTTTTTTTTTTAGACATACTGTAATAATAATAATACAGATCACACTGTCCTATCTTTGTTTTTGCATAGGTCTGACACACAATCATATTGTCATTATCTTTACAATAATTCCTATCATCTTAACTACCGTGACTGTGTCTTATCTACTATTGCAGATCTTACCGTCCTCTCTTTGTCTTTGGATTCTTCACCCCACAGCCTCGCAGGTCGGACACCAGGACTGTGTCAGTGAAGGGAGACACGAAGAGTACACTCGTGTGACCAGGGGACTTTTGGTTCACCCCAACAGCAAACACCTGGCCATCATTAGTGTAGGAGCTGACGTAGGCGCCCAATAGGCTCAAGGCTTCGCATCCTGAGTGGATATTCTTGATCGGGTAGTGAAGAGAAGACCAGTTGGCTGAGGCCTCAGAGTCTGTGTCTGATGGAAGCCTAGAGTGGGGAGAATGGGTTAGGGGTAAGAGTGCTGATTGCTTATGATTCAAAATTGTTAAAGATGTGTATGAAAGTTATGATTAACGAATATTTCAGTGGGTTTGAAGGGCCAAGACCAACTGAAAGCAAATCAACTCATAAATTTGTTTTGGACCTATAAGCAAACAAATGTTAGCCTATTGACTGATTGTGGTATCAATATTTAAAAAAAACACATTTTATGACCACAACTCACTCAAACGTTACTCTTAAACCTAGAAATGAGCTATTATCATTCATTGAGCTATGACGCATTAAGTTATCACCTATGGACAATGTTTTTAAATAAGAAAGATTATCGGGTCAAAAATTTAAAGTTTTAAATTGTCATCTAATCACACACCCTGTCAAGTCATCAGTGTTGAAGTGTAAGAACAACGTGTTGACAACCAAGTTTCCCTTCAGGTTGTTGACAATGCTGAGTTGACAGCTCTCTCCCTCAGTCTGCCAACAGATAGAATACAAAACACTCTTTGCAGTAACATATCATAATTCACACTGCCTCACTAGTAAAAGATGGGTTCAGTACAAAAGATTCTAAATCCTTATAACCTGAAACTTAGCACAGATACTTTACAATGGCAAAAAAACAACTAAGGAATAAAAAACAGTATTGATTTACATTACAAAATGAAGAAACTATAACTGCTTACTTTCCCCTCTAATGTCCACCATTAAACATGTACCCAAAGACATGATCGTTTACAATGAATTACTTTGTCATAGGAGCATCATGCCCTAAAACGAGGGAAACCTGCTGATTGAATACAAGAACCTGATGAGGTGAGATGAGGTTATCAATTTTCAAGCTCCATATAAGAATCTTCATTTTGATGTCTAATTTGTTGGCTCCTTCATAGGTAAACTAGCATGCAACAGTAACTGAAATCTAAGAAGGGATAAAGATCAAATTTGTAACGGAACACTCCATCGCAGAAGATCTCACCTCATCTGAAGTGTAAACACATTGCATGCTGACTTCTTTGTTCTCCCGAACAGGAAGCGTAATTTTTGCAGGGATGCCGAGCTTCGACCATTTTCCCACAAGGATGTTCTTTTTAGGATCAATGGTGCTAGACTCTCTCTGCCACAGAAAGAGATGAGCATTGCCCAGCACCAGGAGGACTTGGTTGCAATCAGGTGAGGGGAAGGCACAACATCCATCTGAAGTGTATGACAAAAATAGAAAAGAAATTACACACACATCGATTAACAATGAGAAAATAATGTTATGTTTATAACATCAACATCCATCTGAAGTGTATGACAAAAATAGAAGAAAAAAATTACACACACATCCATTAACAATAAGAAAATAAAGTAATGTTTATAATATCAGCATGAATTGTAATGTTTTATCTAGAACTTCTATCAAAATCATAGAGAATGACAAAATCTTGAATTAGAACCTACCTCCAGGTGTAACATTGATGGTTACAAGAAGATCAGCAAGGCCACTAATAGTCTTCAATTCATCTTGATCCTTTTGCCAAATAAAGACTTCACCAGAAGCCTGAACACCTACTAAAGATGATCCTGTTGCATCAGAGAAGACAATAGGAACAGATACATGTCACTTCATCATAAAGCTCATAAACCTTCCACCCACCCTTGTCCACACAACTGAAAAAGAAAATACCAACCGTTTTAAAAAACAAAAACAAATCCCAAAGAAACCCAACCCCACTAAGATAAAAAGAACAAAGCATATATATCAGTTATGCCATGACAAGGTTAACAAAGGTTATTGTTTTCTTACTCTACTTCTTTTATTGTAACACTTCATATTAAAGCTATTTCTTTATTAAAGCTTGACTAGGTGCATTCACTTACCACCAGGTGACGCAGTGAGACAGACTGTTTCTTCAAGAAGAGCTGACAATTTGGGAATGTTCCGTTTGGTCTTTCCAGATGGGACATAGAGAACACTGACTTTCTTTTTGTCGAGAAGTATCAGGCTTTCCCTTTCCTGTTTGGAAAAAAAACAATGTAAGCAAGGAAATTCATATTTTTAA
Organism: Gastropteron pacificum; assembly: GCA_031471215.1. NCBI lineage: Eukaryota > Metazoa > Mollusca > Gastropoda > Cephalaspidea > Gastropteridae > Gastropteron > Gastropteron pacificum. The sequence continues at coordinate 8,755 of JAUELK010221338.1, read as the reverse complement.
AGACCAGTTTCTATGTGTGCAGTGTCAGAATTGTATCTAATACTGAATAACATGTACCATGTTTCTTTAAGTTAAATTATTAAGACAGACACAATCTCTCATATAGTAACAGTGTAACAGGGCCTCCTCATGATTATGATAGCAACACTTGGATTGGGCCTCCAGTTACAAGGATTTATCAAATTCATGATTTTGACTTTGCAAACAATAATGAGTGAAAGTAGACCACAGGAAGAGGGAGGGGGGTTCAAATTGTGGCATACAATATGCATCCCTTTTTAGGCTTACAACAACTTCTGACTGATAGTGATTTAATGTAAAAATGCACTTGAACTATATATCAATGAACAAGGAGGATGAAAAGAACAGCAACTAAACTTTGAAAAATGTTTGAAAAAGAGTGGAAGTCAGTCACCAAGAAACTCATGAAATCACATTTAAAACAGATTATAAACTTATTAAAACTGTTAAACAATAGAGTATATATTACTTATAGATAACTAACTTGTTGATCAAAACCATCGAAACAGAGTGTGAGTATAATAAATAATAGATAAAATAGATCTAGACTATATACAGATACTATCTATACTACTAACTACTATCTATACTACAACTATAGCCATATTTATAAATATATAGAGTCATTAATAGTCTCATTCTTTTACTCACCTTCCCAAGCCAAAGAACTTTTGACCATGGATTTCTGCGTTTGATATTCGTTGCTGCTAAAACTTCAAGTCGGACTTTCATCTTGATATTCTATACTTTGAGTTTGAGAAATGTACAACACGTACTCTGCGGAGTCTGCTGTCTCCCTCTCTCTCTGTCACTGTCGACTTGTTATTGCAGTTAGATTTCAAATGAATTACATCATTCGCATTGATATGTCATAGTGAGCCTATATCAGCAACAAAAGAATTAGGAAAAGGCAGAAAACATCCATTGGCAGGCCCAATACAAAAGCACTGTCTAGAATTGGGCACCATTGTATGCCTTTCGATCAAGTTTTGTCCTGTACCGATGGAGAGCCGCCATTTGTAAACATAAATCCCATAATGCACTATAGTGAAGGAAGCAAAGCTGTTCAACCCAAACATTTTCGCGATTACACTTAGGCCGACCTATTTGATAATTGATACTTGATACTTTTATGATGTCGGTGGTTGAGACCTGTCCGCAGGTCGATTAAAGTCCAAATTAATGCTGCATCTTGTGTTGCAAGATCTATTAGTAGCATTCAGGGTTATAAAGTGCTGGGTGATTTGCCCAGCGAGCATCGAGTCTGTTCTTGAAGGCGTTCACGCTAGACAATGAATGCAACGTGAACAGACAAAAATACAATCTCAACATTTTAATGCGAAAGGTTGACAACACAGCCTAGAGATCTTAAATTCGATAATAAAGGATAAAACACTGACGGTATTATTTTACCAGTTTGTGTGTCAAGATGAGCGAGCGGCCTTTTTAACTGAAGGCCTAGCTTCGACTACATTGTAAAAAAAAAGTAAAACATATTGATCGGTTGTAAAATATACAGTGTAGTTGCTATACTACCAAAGACTCTAGATATTTATAGTCTTTGATGATACTATGGGTGACTAATATGTTGTTACTCATTTCAAAAGGTACACGTCTATGCATGGATAACACCATGTTATGTTCAATGTTCAACATTCTCTTTTGAAAACAGTGACATGGGGTTGAATACAAATGAATCAGGACAAAACTTTATACTTGATCGCTCAAGCGTAGGCCTACGCTTGAACCGAGTGTAGGCCGACCGTGCCTGACACGTTCAAACATGCAAAAGAAGACACTATCAATTCAACATTTCTAGTTGTAGTAGGCCTACGTCTGCATTAGGGCGACGACGAATCAATACTGAATACACTGACCACTAACAACTTGGTGTGCGCCTTCCTTGAGTGTGAGTGGGATCAATTATGAGGTAAGACTGGACTCTGGACATATGTCTATTATTGTAATATCAAGCTGTAAGTTGTTCTATGGGAAACACAATAATGTAATCACGACAGTGAATGGAACTGAAGCCTATGCACTATCGTTTTTTAGCATATTATGGAGTGTTGAAATTAGTAACATTTTAGATATCAAGTGAGCAACTAAAGGCCAAAGAACGTTTAAACATAGAGTAGTCCAACAATAAATAGGCGCATATTGGCAGGCCTCGTTTGTGTACATGACTAGGCCTACTAGGCCAATTCAGACAGTCATTTTTATAGGGATCATGATGATCCTTTCTTATGTATATCCACTATCTGATTTGAAAGAAACAAATATTAGAACATTTATAAAGAAACGATGCGTATAAGATTTAAAAAAAAAAAAGTCACAACACTTTTAGATTAATAATTAAATATGAAACACGAAAGATTATTTTGCGTGTGTGCGTCACCGGTACTAAATCAATGTATTAATTTACTTAGTAACTTTCAACAGTAAAATATTAAAAATACCGCTGTGATTAGGCCTAGTAACGAACGACAAGTCTGTCTCATTGTCTCGGCTCTAGATAAACAACAACTTAGGCCTACAACATCAGTGACAGACACTAGACACCACTCACCACACTACTACAAGGTAACAGTAACAGTATATTCTAGTTTGAGTAAGTTTTTGTCATTATGACACTCTCACTCTATAGATCTAGATTCTAATACTCTTGGCCACTATAATCTATGAGTCTATGGACTAATAATATAATCTCAAGATCTTACAGTTACAGATCTGCTTGATATGAGATGATTCCGATTCTTCTTCTTCTCCTGTTGTTAATAATAATAAAGTTAAAGTGACCACCACAGTCAGTTGAGTCAGTCAACATCAACAAGCCACAATAATAATAATAGTAATGGAGTTCATTTCTAACGTGCATCATCCCCATTAGCATGATGGGCTCGAGGCGCTGTACACTTTAAAATCAAGACATGATAATGAGATAATGATATACAATGGGCAGAGACATACAAAAATACAATACACATGAATACACTCAATGAAACATAGATGACATGAGCATGGATGGACTTCTGACATAAAATAAAATCATCATATAAGGCAAATTATTACATAAGATTAAGATATTTCTGAAAAGGCTTCTGAAAAATGTGCTGTCACTGTGTGGTAGGTTGTGTATGATGGCATGTAGGGGGTGATAGGATTTGATTTTGAATTTTGCCTAGACAACGACCATATATGATGACTGACATTACTTGCTAGTCTGATTTCAAACTGCCAAGGGATCTTTACTTTAACGTGCGCAATGTGTACCACAGAGGGTGTGTCATCCTTGTAATCCGAGAAGACTAGGTGCTCAGTCTCACCTAGATCTAGATCTATATTTTATTAGAAAAATGCGTGTGTATGTAGGCCTTTTTTGGCAGGCAGTATAAGATGGCCACTAACCTAGACTTAGTATCATGTCTTATCATTACTCTATGGAATCTTCAAATCTGATAAGTTAGACTACAGGTGGTCTCCGCCTGCCTATGAACTTGAACCCGCCGCCTAAAAACCTGCATTTAAGGCGAAACAGAATTTTCACTTTACAAAATTAGCACTTTAACTCTGAGAATAAAGAACCCGCTCGAGTTCGCTTTAGAACCTGTTTTTGGCATATTAACGTTTCTTTATTCCAACATTTAAAAAAATGCATTGAACATTTACCAGAAACCACTGATGATTACAAAACCCGATCAAGCCTGTCAAATGGTATGGAAAAAAGCCCAAACACGGGCACAAAATGCAACACCCAGCCAGCATTGAGTATGGGAAAAGACAAGGGAGGCCGACCTGCCATGTAGACAGTTTATGACCGAGTGTGGGAAGCTCATTTAATGTGACGCAATGCGACTGGAGTGGTCATCAGATGGGATTGGTGACTCTCGGTCAATGAGGTGAATGGTGTAGATCTTTTCAGTCATTAGAATTTACAGAGAAGACAATTTGACTTGAAGAGTGATTGAACAATGTCAAACTAAAAACGTTCTATCCTAGTTACATTACTCCTCCCCCAACCCACCTCTCAAGAATGTTGCACCTTGTATGGAACCACAAAATGCGCTGTGCGATCTACCAATATTGTTGGATTGTTAGGCATTCTGTGGATCCACGAAGAGCACTGCATGATCCGATCCACTGATCGCACAAATCGAAAGAACGCGCCTAACATTAACGAATCCATTACTCGTTCCTTATTCCATCCCCCTCCCCCCCCCCGGTTATTAATTTTGGCCATTTGAGAGACCTACTTCTTTATATACAGTACAAATTGCGAACTGCAGCAAGTACGAAGCCAACGGGTACCGGAGAGTAGACCCTTTTTTACCTTACGAAAGCCGCAATGTTATCCCCCCCCCTTTAGATTCATAGACCTAATTATTCAATGAGGTTTGGTCCCTAATTAATTCAATTTCTTGTTTTGTTTCAGATCATCTACTAAAATGGCAAGTGCTGTAAGATGGAAAGTCTCAGTCAAGTGTGCCTTGCAATGTTTGGCACGGGTCACGGAAGTTGGGATTGAAGTAGCGAGATACTTATTCATACTTCTTAAAAGTTTAGACATATTCAAAGTGAGTGTTTTCATTTCAATTGTGCTGTTCTTTATAAACATTCACATATTCAAAGGTGGACAGAATACTGTGATACCATTATTGCAGATGCCGATAGTGCATGATGTGGCGCCAGTGTTTCCTCATCACTATTTCCATGAATCTGAGGGGCATGGGGCGAGCTTAAGCTCAATCAAGGGACCAACCGATGACTATTTAAAAAAGTATTCCAGCTTCAGCAGCCTCAGTAAAGGAATTGCCCCAATTGTACATGTTGTTTGGTGCAAAGAGGAGCACTTCACTTTTATAGACTATCTATCGGTGCTGTCTGTGTTTAAAATGTTGAAACCATCTGCACTGTATTTGCACTACTTTAGGAACGAGCCTGTCTTAGACAACGATGGATATTATCAATTTTACCCTGATCTTATAAGAGACATTCCTGTCATAATTCCAGTTATGCTAAGGCAATCCGGTGCATGTAGAAAAGGTTCAACTGAAAGGATGACAGCTTATTTAGAGATCCTAGGGCAAACAGGGGGATTGGTTCTAGATAGTCGGACAATCATTTCACCATCACCTTTTCTCGATTCTGTTTTGAATGAAAAGTATGCAATTGGTGTCAAAGATGGAAACCCAGTGATGGTGGCTTCTAAAGTAAATGTTGCACCAATGCTTGATTCCTATGTGCTACATTCGGGGGAATTCGCACAAGACTGTGCGAGTCCCGATTCAAGTGATCTCTTTGCCAAACACTGGTGTGTTTATACGGAAGCCAACATATTTCCAAGAGATGTCTTCTCAAATACATCTGATTTTGCACAGCTGGCGAGATGGACTGGGTACGGGACATCAGCTATGGGTGTGAGCCAGCCACTGGCCAATGATGTTGTCCCCAACATTGTGCATTATGTGTGGCTGGGACAAAGGCCGTTTGAGTACTTTAATTATCTCAGTCTGTTGAGTAGCCTACATGTGATGGAGGCAGACAGTGTGTATATCCATGGCGACTTTGAACCCCTCGGAGATCTTTGGGATAAAGCTAAAGAGAACCCCAAAGTGAAGTTCATCAACAGAGACTTCCCTTCAGCAGTCTATGGAGAACCCATTGTGCAGTACGCCTCCCATGCCAGTGATTACCTCAGAGGAGATGTACTTCTGCGATATGGAGGGGTGTACATCGACTGGGACGTGCTGATCCTGCAGCCACTGTCATCTGAGCTGCGCAGACACAACACCACAGTCAATGTGGACTGGCCCAAAACAGGGGCCTTCCCAGACGTCATCAACATGGGTGTGCTGGTTGCCGCTCAGGGGGCCCCTTTCCTCCGGCGCTTCTTGGAGTCGTATCGCTGGTACCTGGACAAGCATTGGTCTTACAATGCCATCCACATGCCGTACAAGGTGTACGAGAAGGTGCCCTCCACCCTCAACATAGACGTACACCTTCAGGTGAGACAACTTCGATTAATGTTTTGAGCGCTCTTTGTCTTTTACAATTTCCCCATCGTTTTGCCTCATTATTGGCAATGCATACACAGAGGGGTACTTTTTAATTTAAAAAATTGTTACACATATACCATGTACATGTATGACTTTCCATTTGAAGGTCTCATTTTTTTAGACAGAAAGTATGTGTATGAGCTGAAGTAGTGCTAGCTGGGTATTACAAAGATACAGAGTGATTCTTCTCTCATGTCAAAACAGATTGTGGCAAACAGTCAGAAAGCTTCATAAAACGCATTGCTGTAGCTAGGAACAAATTGCACTGAACATGTATACTTAATTTGATATATTTATGTTTTTACGTTTTAAAGCGCTCAGAGCCGACTGAGGGATGAGCGCTATATACGTGATGTTTATTATTATTATTATTATTAAAATTAAATATAACTCAGAGTAAACAAATTTTTAATGTATTTTTTATTCTACCTGACAGGTGTCCTGTGCACACTTCAGATGTCATGCTACATGGTTGTCAGACTACAAGTCTGAGTCTTGTGACCACTTGCGGCCAGGGGTGATGGACTGGCAGACTGACAGCTTTGCTATGCACTGGACCCACCCGGACCCACCCGAGTTCTCCAGTAAAGAGGAACTAATACACAGCACCACAACAGCTGCTAAAATTGGTAGATATGTGCTCAAGAAGGCTGGGGAAATTGATTGAGGCTGGGTGACAGCCACGCTTAGTTACTGATCAAAATCTTTCTATGCAAATAAATAAGTGTTGTCTTAGAGCACCTAGGTGGATTTGTGCGCTATAGAAATAGATTATTATCATTTTTGTCAGATAATATTAATATACAGGTATTCTTAAAGAGTATTAGTGTAGACAGGTTTTATAGATACCTTATATTGTCAAATAATATACAGAGGTATTCTTAAAGAGTATAGATGTAGAGAGGTTTTAAACATACCTTCTTTGTCATGAGTTTAGTTTTTAAGATATCTTTTTCAGTAGCTGTAAGTTAACATTTCAAACACCTATATGAAGTTCTAGTTATCTACATTGTATGATAAGAATATTTAGGCTTTTGAGACAGTCATCCTAAAATAAATGTGTCCTTCTTCACCTGTCCCTCCATAGTTAGCAATGTTAATTTGCTCTTGTCTACCTGTTATGCATTGAAAGTCACTTTTTAAATGAACAAAGTTTTTAGTTATGTGTGAAGTAGATCAATCTAGATGAACAAAACATGATAGCTCTTCTTACTGTGTGTTAAACATCAAGTTCATTTGATTGTTTAACAGTCTAAATGGTATATCTCTGTTTGGGATATGCGCCCAATGTACATTCTATCAAAGATCTGTGCTGATATTCTCCACTTTGTAAAATAGTGTTGTTTTTGTTGATTACCAACCTGTGTGTATATATATATGTACAGTACTGCATATTATGTAAATTATGAAAAGAAAGTGCTGCTATGCACATGTATTTTTGAATTATTTGAGCCATAAAGACCTGCCTTACATGTGTACAATTGTTGAACAAACATCATGCTGAAATTGGCATCTTTGATTGATGATTCGTTTTTGTTCTTCAATAAAAAAAAATTTATTGTCAAGATTTTTAAAGAAGTGTGATCTTAAGTTTCTGCCGTCAATAAGATCTGCAGTTCCAACAATTTCTGTCAAGCTCTAGTTCCCCATCTGTGTCATTATCATAATTCTCACACCCCATCACAGGTTTTTTTCTTCTTCGTCACACTCTTATTCCTTTGTTTACAGCCATTTCGTTCTTGTAGAGAGGAACATTTGTCCTTACATGTATATTCTTCATGATATCAATGCTGTTACTCTTGCATCTTGTTTCCATGGCTGGATGTTTTACGGGTTTTACTGCACGTAATGGTAAAGATTTGTTTCATTAACTAAAGGTAGGCCTCTTGTGGCATTGTAATTAAAATGTTGGTACAAAATGCATTCCCTTTGGTTCATTGTTTACTTACGGTAAGTAAACTTAAAATTCACCCTGTGGTTGTACTTACTTACAGAATGAATCTGGTCTGTTGGGGTAAAAATATTCTGTGAAGTGCATTGAGCAGCGAGAGAATGTACTATATAAATTCGGTTATAGTTTTTATAAGTAGATCCAAGCACCTAGACACTTGCAGATTGGTTCAAAGAGCAGATATGAGTTCATATACTGATTGATACCATTACAGTATTGGACAGGACATACTTGTATTGACAAGTGATATGTATGTGATTCTGCTTTGCACAAAATTGTTTGTTGGACTGCCATTGTATTATGTGATGAAATTGACTACTTGAAAGTGTTATTAGATATTAGCTTGCTGTTAAATACATCATGCTTTCTAGTAAAATGATACAGGCAGGCCTGAAATATTATGTGATAGACCCGCATTTGTCATGGTAGAGGTTAAGAATTCATCATGAGCTATGTGAATTGGTGCGTCAGCGCAGCTTAAAAAAAAATGGCACAAATTTCATTTTTTACTATTACCTTATGTCATGTAAATATCATGCCAAGACACAAAATATATTATGTTCAGGGTCCCCACCAGGTCGGGAAAACAGGAAAAAGTTGGGAATTTTGCGATGGGTCGGGAAGTCGGGAAAAACGAAATGACTATGACTAAGATGTTCATGTTATGTTGGGAAAAATAGCCTTACTACTGTTCAATGAGTGACATTGATGATTTAGTTGAGAGGTA
>JAUELK010221327.1:0-10120 GCA_031471215.1 Gastropteron pacificum | reverse complement strand
TCTTACCAAGCCAAGTTTTGTTGACCTAAGACTGGGTCTGACGACATGAATGATATTCTCAGATCTATAGTGGTACAACAATTATTTTTAACTACACCTTTCCTTTATATTATTATGCCATGCATTGTTTGTCCAGAGCATCTACGATGTTTTTCCTATTGAACAATTTTAGAAAATGCTATGAAAAGGAAGGATACACGTGCCTGCTTAAAAAGGGGTTCCAAAAATACATAATATGATAGTGATAGGCCTACATACACGTGCACAGCCTATGTGTGTTGTGAATTCAAAAGACATTCTGACATGGCGAACAAATGGTACGGCATCTACAGGACCAAATCATTTCATACCACCCAGTTATCATGAATGTAACTTTACAGGTTTTTTTTCTAAATCTTGCAAAACTGAATTTGAAGACGTTTGAAGTTCGACTTCCATTTATTATCTAGATTAGCATGTTTGCACTCATGGCACTAATAAAATAATATTACTTTTTGTTTGCGTAGATTGTGCCGCTGAACCCAAACTAAAATTAGATAAATAAGTATAATTGATGAAATCATCTAATCTTATTGTGGTTATAAATAGGATGATATTTTAACAACGCTAGAGTAATAGTACGCCCGTGTTGGTGGTGGTTGTTGTCGTTGTTGTTGCTATCAGGCACTATGAACTATTCGGTCTTCAAGTAGAGCGGTCTACAAATAATTGGTAATTCAACACCTTATATTCAAGAACTTTTTTCCCTCACAAACCTTCACGTCCATTAAGACCTAGTACCATGATTTTACTGTCTACACCTCTTTTTTCATTAAAACGATATGGGGAAAGAGCATTTATCTTTTCAGGCCCATTAGTTTGGAACTCCCTTCCCTTCAGAAAGGGACATTAACAAATAATTTTAAAAAAGACCCACCTTTTCACAAAGTATGTGCTGTAGGAAACATTGGTACTGTTGCTAGTATTGTAATGTGTGCGAAAATTACTTCTTTTGACTGGTGACGTATATGAAATGAATGACCACTGTGTACGAATGTGAGTGTAATGTAAGTTTGTCAGTACATGTATGAGGTATTGTGCTTTAAGTTGTGGTAGGCCTTGAGCCCACTGTATGGGGTAAGTGCGCGGTATAAATAACCAGTTTTTATTATTATTATTATAATTATCATTATCGCTATTATTATTATTATTATTAATTGTGCGATGCAGTCACAAGACCCTTCCGGGCCAGGGAAAGTCCAAGAAGTTCACTTAACAACACTGTAGTCTCTATGTACCTTTGTTCCAGACTATCCCTTGTTTATCAAGAGTTTTGTAATACACAATGCTTAAGATTGATTGTTATTTTAAAAGGAAGATATCAAAATGACATCAGTGAGGTAGGCCTAATGCACATCAAAACTCCAAATGTATCCTTTTCTTTCAATAAAAGTACATAACAATCCTACTGAGTACATTCCAACTCAGACCTTTCATGACACAGAAGATTGACGTACAGATACAGGTATACAATTAGGCCTAAGCCTTAAACAAATCCTTAATAAAACAAACTAACCCAAAACATCCTTTATTTCAGGCATGGTTTGGAGGATTTCATCCGGGTCTCTCCAGCAACCATCAATGGAACAGCTCAAATCCTGCCCCGATTGTTGACCCACCCACAGTTTACAATTATACAATGTTTTGCTGGCGGAATGACCGTTTTGCTCGGTATCTTTGGGTTTACCACAAACTCCATTTGCATATTTGTGTTTCGCAAGATGAACGTGAAAGATGGTATGACTGTTTCGTTTATAGGGTTATCTTTAACAGATTTATTTGTGTCTGTTGGAAACGCAGCTTGGGGTGCATCTACCTCGATTTTCGGAGCTGAGCTAGCCAAGGGTCCAATCTTTTACGTTGACCCTTTCCTCCTTAGGCTCCAAACAAGTTTTATAACTGACACGTTTGGTACCGCAACAGTATTGATAACTTTCTTTATAACAGTTTCACGATTCGCTTGTGTTGTAAGCCCTTTGAAGTTCAAGAATATGTTTACTGCGAATCGATGTCTGTTTTCGATAATCACGAGCTATGTATTTGCAGCTATATGGTATATACCAACAGTGGTTTACCACAAAGGCATCGAAATGTTTGACGAAAGTTTTAATGACACAAGGCTTATTTTGTGGGCAGACCCTGAGCAAACCATCCTGTATGACATGAAAAATGTGGTGACATTCACATTCCTGCCAGTCTTCACACAAGTTGTTTTGATCATTTGTTTGATCGCCATTGCAGTTGCGCTAAGAAGGGCGTCAGAGTTTCGACAGAAATCTTCGGCCACTTCCCACAACTCTGTAGAAGACAGAGAAGGGAAATTGTCAGAGAGGGATCTACAGGTTGTCAAACAAGTTTTCTTGATTGCCCTTATTTATTTAGTGTTGAACCTTCCCAAGATGTTGGTTGGAGCTGTGGACGCGTTTGTTGAAGGTTTTGACGGTAACCCAGACAAAGATAGATATTCCCGGATGGTATTTTCTATTCATCCACTTCGAAGAATTCTGGAGCAGATAAACAGCTCTATAAATATCTTTGTTTATCTCAAGTATAACAAAAGATTTATAGAGATATTTTCTGAGAGACTTCTTCACAAGAACAACATATGAGCCTAAACTAACAGGAAACCGGGAACATCTTTCTCCTAACTACATGAATTACATTTTGACCCAGAGAGGAGTTTGGAGACTTGCTGATGTAGAAAGAAAGGTAGCCGACTATGACGTAGCCCTAGAGGCTGTCCTCTCTGGTGGAACCTGGGCAGAAAGAAGGGTTACCGGCTTGACTATGACATAGGTCATGTTTTTTTCCGGAGTGGGCATGGCGGGTTGCGTTGCAGAAGTATACAAAACAAGTTAAAGACGACATATTTCATTAGCCAGATATTGTTGTGAACATGTATTTGTTGAGCTGTTGCGATCAGGCACAAGTTATGAGCTATTCGCTCTTTAAGTTGTCCAAGACACCCACAGAGCAATGACAGGCTAGCTCTGCAACCTGTGACTGGGGGGCCTTGAAATCGGCCCTTGTTAATGCAATCGTGCAATGTAGTCACAAGACCCATCAGGACCAGAGTTGTAAGCTGATATCCTATTATTATTATTATTTTTTAATAAACATAAGCTGCTGTCATTGTTCTTGTTGTTCTTGTTCTTATTGCTGGTGCTGGTGGTGGTGTATATTCTTAGACGCATGAGTAAGACGACTGACGACATCGCAAGTGAACATGGTGTACTGTCAACAAGCAAGACATCAACGAATGCACAACAAACAAACAAAAGGCTGAAGGACCGTTCGCCGCACTTACGTCACGATGCTCAGATAAGCACTGGGTGGTGGATCACTTTCGCTCCAATAGACCTTCTGGGGCTGAAGGACGGTTTGCCGCAGTGACATCACGATTACAGAGCCGGGCTCAGTGGAGCGAGAAGCGTTTCATGCAGTAGGCGAGTAGGCCCAATTATTGTATTTTGACGAACAGTTGGGCCGATAGGCGCTGCTCTGTGGCGACTGCGTGTTGGTTTCAGTGAAAAGTGGAGCTCATAGCACAAGGGCGAATTCCCCTGAAATAGAGATTAAAACAGTATATAAATACTTGAAATACGGCAAATGTACAAAACAGTAGGCCTATTACAAATACCTTTAAAAAAAATATTATTCATGGTATGAGACTAGATAATCTTTCTTTTTTTCTACTTCTTTTTTGTTGTCCTTGTTTGTGTCACGGCACGATGAGAGACACAGAAAGAGCGAGAAGAGAGCAGTCTACTGTAGGCCTACCAAAAAGCACATTATGTACGACGACAAGGCCTAGGCTACATCAAAATTATTTGATGTCATCGTAGCTAGGCCAAGAGGCTTGAGAACCAAGGGGCGCCTACTCAACTGAATCTTATTCGATTAGAGTTGTTTCCCTTTCTGTTTTGCTTGGCTCTGTCTGTCTACCTCTCTGCCCCAGAATGTTGTGTATTCGTTCACGGTCTCGTGTTTTCCACTGAACACAGTACGCTGGTCGAACAATATTCCTAACAGGGAAACCTTGATTCTGAAACTGAAACTTGCAAAATCAGTACCAAGATCTAGATCTACTTCAAAACGACATTGGGAATCTGAACTATAGCTTCTGGCATCGCCATGAGACCCTACTGACCTTGACTTGAGTAAAATAAAATGTAAAGATTTCCATCAAAGATGCTCTCTAGACTTTTATAATCTAAGCTCGTCTAGAAATTTAGAGATAGAATGCACATAACATCTATAGGCTTAGATTAGATCTTGATCTATCTTAGATCTTGATCTATCTTAGATCTTGATCTTTCCTACCTTGCTTTCCTGTAAACATACACTCATACAGTCATTCATACAGTATACAGGGTCCGGACAACTTACCGGTTACATCACTGAACAATTTCGATTAAATAAATAATACCTCCATCCATTGCATTAGAAATTACCCTGACCTGATTCATCATCATAGGCTACATGATGCAAACAAAGGACTGACCAAAAGTTAAATTAGATATCATATTTGTAGGTTACACATTTCTTGATTGAACACATTTTCAGATTTTTCCATTCTCCCATTCACAGATTTTGTGTCCACCAGAAGCCATAAAAAAAGGTTGATTCATCGGTCTTCTAGATTGATCAGGGTTATTTTTTTACTGAGTTGAATTTTAGTGCATAAATAAGCTCATAACCATGGACAGTGAACCTATGGATTCATCCATGGATTATAGTGGACAATCTCATGCATGTGAAACAAGATCTCAGCCTCAGTCAACATCAACTTCAGGCATGTCATCTCCAAACTCACACTCCAATGCCAAGTTGCAGCAGCAACAATCAGACACGCCGCTTCTGCGGCCTGGGAGCATGGGTGTGTACAATTAAGCCTTCAATGTATACAGTGGTACATGTACTTTTTACAAGTTGTTTTATCAATAGAAAAATGAAAGAAACTAAGTGTTATTAAAACTGTAAATCAAAGGAAGTTTTCGTTGAATTTATAAGATAAGATGTAGATGATTATAATTATTATATCAATCAATGACAGAATTCAATGAGCTAAATGATGTACTTTAGAATTATTATGATAAGAAGTGTACGCGCCAAGCATTGCAAGCAAGAACCTATGTTGCCACAAGAAACTATCATCATTATCATATTAATATAGAAGTGAATGTGGTAACATGCATTATTCAGCATTAGAAAACATTCTGGCACATTGTGTTAGAACAAATTCTTGTCATGAGGATTTGGTGAAAGCCCAAATAAATCTCCTCTAGTTAGCATGTTTTAAATTTGTATGTAATCAGTTGGTGTTTTTTCCCCCTCCTCCAGTGATGATGTCCTTGACTGAAGTTGACTATGAAAGTCATTACTGGCCAAAGCTGAAAGCAGCAATTGATCAACTTTTAAACATGAAGCCTGGAGCTTATATACCAATTTCTTATGAACAAATGTACAGGTGGGTGACATTTCTGGTTATTAAACTATAACTAATTTGGGCATCCATCATCTGGACATTGTTGTGATGTTTTCTTTTTCTCTGGACTCTGTGCACTCTACATGTACCGGTACAAGTATTGAGTATTGAGTGACTGAGTCAGCCTAAGCAGCCACCTGTGATTTTTGTTTTGTCCCAAGCCGATAAGTTGTTCACTCTTTTCAGCCAGTCCCAGTCTTAGGAAGACTGCTGTGCGTTGTAGCGTCCACCTGTGATAAACTACCAGTTTTTGCCCTGATCCTGAATGGCCGTTCAGAACATGTTTGACTGCAGTAAGGAACAATGAATGAAAATTGTTTATGTTTCACTTTAATTTAACTTTCTATACTTACCCAGATGACTCTGGACACACATTTATAAGGTAAGGTATTTTAAGGCAACCGTCCATGCTGGGTTTGGTGCATGGATGAGCTTTCCTGGCGGAAGGACCGAAGAGGTCTTTGATTCTAGTTCCTGTGGATCAACCTGTTCCAACTATGAAGCGGAAATAATAGGAATCTCTACATCACTCAAACACCTAAATACAATTTTTGAATCTGACCCAACCAGAATAAGTAACATTGTAGTCTTCACAGACTTTAGATCATCCTTACAAGCTCAAGAAGATAAAAGAGATTCTTGACACAAGCATACTAATTAGTGAAATGATCGCTGCCTATGACATACGCCTAGTGCTTCCATGGATCCCAGGCCACACAGACATCACAGGAAATGAGAAAGCAGACACATTTTTCAAGAAAGGAGCACAACCCCACAGAGCCACATCATTCCAAACAGTCAAACAAATTATAAGTCACAACTACAGAGAGGAATGGATGAATTTGGGGCAACCGGACAGACCGATAGAGCTGTTTACAGGCACATGAATATGACCAAAACAAATGACAGCATAAGATAAAACAAGTTGCAATATTTAGACTAAGAACACAGCATGTGCCATTGAACCAACATTTAAATGGGAAACCCAGAACATCCCCCATGTGCCCTATGTGCAACAAGCAGTTTCAAACCAGCGTGCATCTCCTCCGTTGCTGCCCTGCATCTCCCGACCTAATCACAACCCTGTATACTGCAGACCAGCGGAGGAATACATCAAAATACTACTTCATGGCATTGGATCGAAGAGCAAGGGCTCAACAATCGCTGGATTAGCAGAAGAAGAAGAAGTACATGTATCACTTTAACCAACATTTTAATGGTATGATTCCACTCCGTTTCTTCTTGTAGAAGTTATGAATTAGTTATAATTGAAAGTCATTGCAAGTTAATTGGAAACTATGAGATTCCTTTTCTTTTTCCTTTTCAGTTGTGTCTACAAATGTGTTTGCAAGCAATTCTCAGAGAGACTGTATGATGACTTGCTCAGTCACCTCTCAGCGCACATGGAACATCTTAATTCAGAACTCGGGGTTCACGTGAGTCAAATTGGCATTCAGAATGCTTAGCCTATATGAAATTAATTATTTGTTGAAATTTTATTTTTAAAATCAATCATTCAAGAAAAACATGGTAAATACATTTCTGTTGCTCTCTGTATCCTTCAGATGCTGCATATTTTATCAACTTGACTGATTTGAGTAGGTCAATACTATTTTCATGAATTTTATTTGCAAGTACACAGATTTATGTGCAGTGCTTAGCTAATCTGGTACTGCTGTCCTTTCAACATATTCATAGGTTGTCACATTTACAGGAGGAGAGTTGTGTTTGTACATGTAGTAATGAAATATAAACTGTTGAAGTTCAATTGTAAAATACACACATTTTTCTGTCAACTTCATTCACAGCATGAGACTTGGCGCATTTAATGGTATGCCCGAACAGTTCTCGTTCAGTATCAGTTCATTTCCATATGGTGCTATTCAGTTAATTTGACTGCATCAAGGAAGAAGATCACATTATTGAGGAACTTAACATGTTACCATATTTCTACTGTTGATTTTTTCCCCCTTTGAAAGTCATGATCTTCAATTATTCTTGATGTTCATTAGTGTATTATTCTTTACACCAAATGTGTCTCAGATTTTCTTGAACCATTTTCCTTTCACATTTTCATTTCAGGAAGGAGATTCCATCCAATTTATTGAGACATTTTCATTTATTATGCACCAGTATCTTCAAGCTCTTGTTGGAATTGTTCCCATCTTTAACTACATGGTTAGTATTTTTTATTTCTTTTAACATGTGATTTGTTAATGTTCATTGTATTTTATATTGTATGGCTTTGCTGAACATTGGGAAACTGACATAAACAAGGCATTTGAGTTAACCTTTAGTTCAGAGTGCTAAAATCATTTAGGCTATGTAGTCTTCTTGTTCTAATCTCTCTATGCATGCCCTATGTCTGGACAAGAATTACTCAAAAGACAGTATTGAAAAGGGTCAGGCTATCAGACACGGAGAGCAAAAACTGCTGACATTAAGAGACATCACAATCAGCAAGAAAGGAGGAAAGGCTCTATCTCAGGTGCTACAATCTGTGCGGATCAAAGTGACAAAGTCACCAACCATTGCTGCAAATACTGTGCAAATATTTGCAGATCTGCCATAGGCTTATTTAGCTACAGAAAATGGTGCAGAAATGCATCGAACCTCAAAGTGGGGCACAAAAGACTGAAGGTGGCCAACATCAGACATAGATCTACCATGTCTGTGGCCTATTTATTCCAATCAAGTTGATGAGTGTTAGTAATAGTAGTCACATCTTCAAGAAACGGTCTAGATAGAGTCATTTGTATTGCAGTAGCAAACCGCAAAACTGCTGTAGTACAAAGGAGTTTGAGATTGATACACTGCTATGTGTACATTAAAATGTATTTAGTTTTCTTTGACATAGAAGGTTTTCTGGCCTGTCACAAATTTTTACAAATGGTATTAGTTACTTTGTTTATGGATGAGTGTGTCTTAAAGCCTATGTATGCTCTCATAAAAATGTAATGTCCAAATGAGCTTGTATTGGTTTTTCTCCCTTCCTTGTTGTGTTGATTCTTTTTGATTTTGTACTTGATTGTTGTCCTCCCAGAATCGGGTCTATGTTGAAAACAAACTGAAAACAGATTTGAATGATGAATTAAGAAAGCTGTTCCGCATTAAAGTTGTTGATCTCCACATTCAAGCTCTAATACGTAAGTACTTTTGTTTTTTGTGTTTGTTTTTTTTCTCTTTTTGTTTATTGAATATAAGGGGGATGGATTCTGTTTGATCAAAATGTTTATTTTCAGAAATGTTGACTTGTGCTTGACTTGAATTATAAATGAATTGTTTGTAATTAATCGTTTTAATAGATTTGTTCATTTTCTTGTTGTTGTAATGGGCTGAAGGCTAGTGTTGTAAAAGAAATCATGGAATTTCTGGTTGTTTATTTGTTTTATATTATGGAAAAAAACTAGCAAGAAATGATATGGCATGCACATTTTTCATAACTCATTGTTCACTTCATCAAAGGCATACTATTACTACTCAAAACACTTAGGCAAAACTTCCTTCTCACAAAGTTGCAAAACAAGCATATCGATTTTATTTTTGCTTACTGTGGGCTTCACTACTTATGACACACAGTATTAACACATCATGCGTTTTTTTTTCTTTTGAAATGGTGTGTGTGTGTGTGCATTCTTTTTTCTTTTATCATGGAGAAGATTTCTAATGATGTTCTATTTCATCAGGACAACTGGATGAGATCAGTTCGGTGCCTTTTGCCATTTCACCTCCAACAATGGCCAGTGTCATAAAAAACCTGTACTCTTTGAACGAAGGTATTTGTCTTTATATTCAAATACGAGATACAGTACATTTTTGTCACGGAATCAAAACACACAATATCATCACATATGTATGTATGTATCTTTACTACCTAATCCAATGACAATGTCCTGTGGGTATTCAGTATTCAATTAATGGAACAAAACTTCTTGATACATAGCAAAATGATTTGAATAAACATACAGAGTTTTAATACAGAGTTATTAAAAGTGACTTTGTTTTGCGTATGATTACAAATATTCACTTAACTTGTACAAGGGCTGGTATGGTACTCAACAGTGTCTTTTTTACTGATGATGAGAGTGCTCATCAATTTGTTTTGTGTCTGCAGACTACGCCACTCTGAATCCAGGCTTATTTTCCCGCTACTTACCCAACATTTTACCCCCAACCGACCCATCCTTATTAGACCAGTATGCCCAAGAGGCTCGCAACATTCAAGAACACTTAGTCAATGGTCATGACCTCAGGTATGCAATCTGTGTTAGCTGGTTTGACTGTTCTTTCAAATAGAAAATGCCTTCAACATTCAAAAACAAAAGTATGCTTAAGATTAGTTGTTATTGATTGTTTTTCACATATTGACAATAAGCTTGCCCACTCATTGTCTTTTCTTCTATCCAGACATAAGATCACAGAAACTATGTGAGCATAAGGAAAAGAACCATGCCTGCAATATTGTATTATTTTACTCATCCTTTCGACCACCAAACAGTTGAGATATCGTCGCCTATATTACAAAAAGGCGTATCTCAGTTTTGGCTGTTTTGCAGGAGAGCCTTCCAAAGTTTTGACCTGTTTTCACAAACA
>JAUELK010221316.1:0-10122 GCA_031471215.1 Gastropteron pacificum | reverse complement strand
ACACGCGCACACACACACACACACACACACACACACACACACACACACACACACACACACACACACACACACATACAACCAGGGTATACCTTTTAAAGACAATTTCATTTGTTCAAGTGTTGCTAGCTTAACAATGTCACCAACATTCTCACTACAGAAATATTGTATCATGCTGAACATACACGCATGTCTATCAATCAAATTCTTGGGCAAACAGTCATCTCTCACACTTGCATACATGGGGCATTCAATTAAACAATGATACTCATCTTCAATCACTCCACACAATCTACACTTTCTCTCTTCATATGGTAGCTTTGTCGTTCCCCATCTCCCCCGCTCTACTAAAAAAGTGTGTGAACTTAATCTTATTCTGGACATAGAGAGATTATTTGTAACTTGTCTCTTTAGATGGCAGATTAGCTCATTCGCTAGCGTGCTGGACTTGGGATCCAATGACCTCGGGTTCGAGCCCCGACTGAAACGAGTTCTGTAAACCCTGGGGAAAGGTTTTCTACCACCATTTCCTCCCCCCACCCAGGTGTAAAAGGGGTACGGCTATAGGCATGTTTCTGTCCTTCATAGGCTGCCTGTGATTGTGTTCAATATTTGTGATGTGCTATGTGTTGTATACGTTAGAAGCCTGTCGGGGGAGTAATAGATGTAAAGCGCTTTGAGCTTGCTGTAAAGTGGGGGAAAAGTGCTAAATAAATGCTATCTATTATCTATTATTATTTTTTTTGTTTTTGTTTGTTTCCAATAGACCAGAGCAAAGTATCTTTCAACTGGCAAGAACATGAAGGGCTTTGAGGATGGCCGGTACGAGCAATGGAAGGAGCATGTAGAGATGACACTGCCAGGTCTACTTAAGAGGAACCTTCTGGTCAAGCGACAGTTCCCAGTGGCCAGTGTGCCTCAGACGACCCAGACATCCAATGCTTTGGCCTCTCTGGACGACAAGCCTGAAGGGAGAACGTCAATGGTGGAGATACAGGGTGAGTGATTTGCTCTACTCTTAACTCTGATTGGTATGCCCATGTGCTGTGGTTAACTTTGTGAATTCTTTCACACAAGTTCAAGCATCAGGGCTACAGAAAATGATGTGTTATACACCTGGTTCAGTCCTAAATCATGGCTGTTACCATAAATATCCCAAACGTTGCATATAGGCAGTACCAACTCAATGACTGCATTGCACACAGCAGTTATCTGGTCCTGGGGGGGTCTTGTGACTGCATTGCACAATTGCATGAACAAGGGGTCAATTTAAAGGCTCTCCAGTCACAGGTTGCAGAGCTAGACTGCCATGGCTATGAAGGTCTATTAGTCCACTTGAAGAGTAAATAACTCATGCCTTGTATCTGTTTGAAACAACAACACTGATTGGTAAAGAAATTACAGTACCTTCTGCCTATAAGAAACGAGTACTGTATGACCATAGGAAATGTGGAGAAGAATTTTAGAAAAAAGATCAATTAAGAGTTTGGCCAACGTAAATGTGGGAAAACTTTTAGAGAAAGATTGATGAAGATGAAAATTAGTAATGAGGATGATTGCAGTAATTTGTATCCAAATTTGTCATGGTATTAAAGAGCAAACATTTTTCTAAGATAGCTATGAAATAAGAAATTTCATTCAATATCAAATTGTAACAATATCTTGATAATTGTTTATGAGATTCAAGGAGCAAAGAAGTGGTTTGTGTGTGTGTTTGACAAAGTAGTATACACAAATCTGTGCAACATAAGCCTACCAAATACAACTGCTGAGTACAAAATGAATATTCCTAGTACTTGAAATAATACATCACTTATCTACATCCCCATACACTTGAGTCATTTCTAACATTGTTTTGTAAAGGATCATGGTTCAGGTAAATAATGTTCACTCTTAGTCTGAACAGTTGTGGAGTTCTGTTTCTCATTACAGTTCACAGTTAGAAAGATTATTCCACTTCAGTTACAATTCATAATATAGGATTCAAAGTATAAAAAACAATGATTAGATTAACATAAGTAACATTACAACACTTCAGCAAAAGTGTTGTAAAGCAAACAGATGTCTGCCTTTTTATTTGCAGTCTCTGTTGAGTGTTACCGTTACTTTACTCAAATTACTGATTTTATCATCTTACCACATTGAAAAAAAAGTTTCATTGTTTCTCTTATCCAGTTGACAGCAAAGGATTTGGTAATTCAGATTTTTACCTATCAGTGTCTTAGGTTCTCCTATACAGCTACAGTCTCATAGATCTGTAGATTGCATGGAAGTATTGGACATGTTTGTAGGCATGACAAAGTCGTTTTTTTTCTTCATTAAGCTAGATGTACTTGAAAGTATTCCAAATTTTCATTTGCATGTGGAAGTAATTTTATTTTCTCCTCACAAGGTTAGAAGTACATAAAAGTAATCAAAGAGTTGTATGCATGATAAAGTGTATTTCATCCTCACTTAGTTCTGCATGAAAGCTATTTGTTCCTTGTTAGACAAATCATGTTTATTTCCTCACTACGTTAGAAGTACAAAAAAGTTTGTTTTTTCCCTAGAGGTACACAAAAGTATTCCGAAGTGTTGTAGGCATGATAAAGCTGTTTTCTCCCTAAATTAGATGTACATGAAAGTATTTCAAATTGTTGTAAGCTTTCCACAGTTGTATTTTTTTTCTCACTTTGTAAGATGTACAGAAAAGTAATCCAAATGATTGAATGCAAGTCAAAGTCATTTTCTTTCTCATTGCGTTAGAAGTACATAAAAGCAACCCAAGGTGTTGCATGCATGACAAAGCATGTTTTTGCTTTCTCAATAGATTAAATATACATGAACGTTATCCAACGTGTTGCATATATTATGACAAAGTGTTTTTTTGTTCCTTACTAAGTTAGGTTTGCATGAAGATCGTTTAAAGTTTGATGTGCACAACAAAGTAGTTGTTTTTTTCTTCTCTAAGATAGTTGTTTATTTAGCATTCAGTTGTGCATGAAAGTCATCCTAAATGGCATATATGCATAACAAAGTCATTTGTTTTTTTCACCAAGTTAGAAGTAAATAGAAGTAATCCAAACTGTTGCATGTATATTCTTTTTATATATATTATCCTCACTAAGTTAGTTGCATGTCATAGATGTGCCGATAGTGATATCACTCCTATTATGTTAACCTCCAGACTTAAGGAGAGCACCCACTGATGTGGCTCGGCAGTGTAAGTCCCGACTGAGGTTTTCAACATTCTAGGCTTTTCATTCACCTCTCACTATTGTGCAGAATGTTTCTAGACTTTTCAATATTTCAGCTTTGATTCACGCCATGTGATCTTTGTGTTTTGATGCACATATTTGCTTTGTTTTCTGCAGTGTAGGATGAGAAAAAATATCAAACGGACACTTTGCTTTTTTTGTCTTGCTTTTTAGAAATACGTATTCAAGAAATCTATGAAAATTAAAAAGCTTTTATTGTAGTCACTTTAACAAATTGTTTTCTATACCAATAACATTTTAGTTTTGCGTATTCGTATTGTTGCTTCATTAACATAATTATTTTCCAATACTGATATATGTCTTTACTTGCATTTTTTGGGTTTGCCATTCTATGGTTTTATTTTCACATTGTAGTCAATTCGTTCTAGTACAAATGTTCATGAAGCTCCTGATGGATGTTCTCTGTTTGCATCTTTATTGAATTTCTGTATTTCATTGTTCCTCTGCATTCCTCACTTCAATGCAATTTGAAAAGTACACATACATACACTGGTAGTGTTGTAGAGCTTTTTGTTGTTTGACTAGACACTTGCTGTCATCTCAATTTGTTGCATGGGTGTGTGTTATTTGCAAGCTATGTAGTCTGTTTGTGTGTAGTTGTAGGTCACAGACTTCGACTTCGACTATCAAGCTACACTACTGTCATGTTCAGTGTTAGAAACTCTGGGTCAATGCTTGGTCTCCAATCAAACAATCAATATTTCCATCAACCTCCACAGTCACAACATTCTAGCCATTTCCTTCTTCGATTCAAAGGAGATTTTATGGCATAGGACAGAAGGGCAAAGGCCCATACATTGCTGGATCACTAAAGAAGATGACATTCAAAGACAATGTAACAGTGTTTCAATGTGCCTCTTACATTTGCAATCAATTGATTCTAACTTTGACTCTAAGCAAAACATTTTGTCCTCATTATTTCTTCCCCGAACCACTCAATTCTTGAAATTATCAATCAGTGATCATTTCACTGCCTATTTCAAACAATACAGTGACTAAAAACAACTCTAAGAGGTGATTTTGTATCATTGTTTTCATGTTGTGAACCAACTGTTTTTTGAAGTTCTTGGAATCAGGCATTACATGCCTTGGTTTTCTGTTTCTTTGCTTTGTGCCTTCATTCTTTGGGCCAGCTTAAAGTGGAAGAGAAAAAAAAGATGTTTTTGAGGTTGTGAGTATGTGTTCTTTTTAATGACATTCTTGCTATCAACGCCAATTTGTATATACCCTCAATTTTTACTTTGAATGTTGTCGCATGTTGCAAATTGTTGCTGTTTGTGATCCTTTTGAACACATTTATTTTGCTTTTTCCTTTTATGTAGTGCTTTCTGCAAAATATGTGTAGGCTGTATATAGATGTCTGTGTGTATACCTCTTTGTTGTTTTTGTTGCTTTGAGGGGGTGAAGAGGGGGGTGGGGTGGGGGGGGGGGGATACTAATGTTACAGAGAAAGATTGATTCATTCAGTCTTCACACTTTTTTTAATGGAAAATCATATTGAAAGGTTTTAGAACATGTAAGCGAAAGTGTTTTCAGATTTGAAATCTGATAACGGTACTGCTACAAAGCTTTTCCATTGAGTGTCTAAATTTCATATTGATATACACTCAAAGTCTACCTCATTTTGTGCATTCCTGAGAATCAGCTTTTATTTGTGTCTTTTTTTACATTTTTTTAGAAACAGGAGAAAAGTAGAATATTTAAGATAATGAAGACATGTATAATGAAAAATTAGGCTTGATATGTTTATACATAGTGCTTTGTGATGCTCGCCTTATACATAGTATCTGTTAGTGATTACTACCATAATCTGAAGTGACTTTTGAGTGAAGGCGGCGCAACTTGATGTATTGAGAACCATTTTGAAAACAATTCTTGTCCGTCACCATTGAAATGATGTTGCAGCGGAGAATCTATGTTTAGATCTCATACATGAAAAGTCCTTATAAAACAGTCAGTTAAGTCATTGCGCCAATCATTTGGCAATGGAATGCACAATGCAAATGGCCATTTCATTAAAACATATTATCATTCTAAGATGTATTCTTCTTTTAAAGATGTAACATGTATGTTAAGTGTGTAAGATACATTATTTTTTCAAGACATAAGATGTTTGTTAAGTGTGTAAGATGTGATCTTGTTTTCAAGACATAAGATGTGTGTTAAGTGTGTAATGTAAGATGTGTTATTAATTTCAAGACATAAGATGTGTGTGTTGTGTTTGCACAGTGATGAACACAGACACCAGGTACACAGTGGACTTTGACATGAAGCTGGCGGAGATCATCGCAGAGACCAAATACATGGAGTCTATGGGCTTCATTGTGCCAGAGCTGGCGAGGAACGTAGCCTTGCAGGTGCGTTTGTTTGTGTGATAGATGCATGTTTGTGTGTGTGTGTTTGTCTATCCATCCAACTGTCTATCTCTGTCCATCTGTCTGACTTTCTACTATGGGCTTCATTGTGCCAGGGCTGGCGAGGAACATAGACTTGCAGGTGTGTCTGTGTGTGTGTGTATGTCTATCCGTCGATCTGTCCATCTCCTTCCATCTGCCTTTTATTCCTTCATTCATTCATTCACTAATCTATTCATTCATTCATTCATTCATTCATTCATTCATTCATTCATTCATTCATTCATTCATTCATTCATTCATTCATCTGTCTATTCCTTCCTTCCTTCCTTTATTCATTCATTCATTCTTTCATCAGGAGGAGAAGTATATCCACTATGTGGATGGTCTATCAAGAATGCTGACAAGATACCATGCCTTGCTTGCCTCATTGGACCATGCAGAGGTAATGTTAAACAAAGTTTTTTTGAGTGAACTGACCCTTATGTGATGCATGATGATATTTTAGACTATGACTAGATAAGAAGGCCCCCAGTGGGCAAACAGTCAGCTTGTTGGATTAACTCGTTTCGCCTCCAAGTGGTAATCTTGTCGATCAACTTATTTGGCTTCGAAATTTTAGACATGGGACATGTTGACAGTCTATATAGCAAGCTACCTCGTCCTTTCAAAGACAGATGTTGATATGTAGATCCCACTTCTTGTTTAGCCTTATTTGTGTTGAAAGGGGAGTTAACCCTCATCTCAAACTTCTCTACTCAGATTGCTCGATAAATGCATAATATTGTTGTTGTTTGTCTTACATTAACTCATAAACATTACTAATGTTATGCACATTGATAAATGCATAATATTGTTGTTGTTTGTCTTACATTAACTCATAAACATTACTAATGTTATGCGCATTGAGCTTCCTCCCTGGAAACACACTATGTACATCATCTGTTCTTTTTAAAAATGTATTTGAATTGCTCACAGTGTCTCATTTTCTTCCTGATTCCCCTCACAGGCTGCACTGCTAGATGACCATCAGAGAGATTTGCGCAGGATGCTCAGGCCTGGAGCAAAACGTCTCAACTGGAACTCTCTCGGTATCAACGACTACGTCCACAAGTGTGAATCTGTGAGTAACATAGATATAATTAACATAGGCCTTTACCCCTCTCTACAGCAAGCTTAAAGTGCTTTACAGCCATTTGTGGATACCATTTCGCCATCTTTTCTACTGTTTCCCTTATAAAACGTAATTGCATGAGGGTGTAGAAAAAGGTTACTGTATTCTATGCAATGCTCAAGTCTTAGATTTAAATGAAGTGCTGTCTTGACTTTGTAACACTGGATTAATTTGTTTTAATTCTTCACTTAAATCCTTGATTTTATTACATTTTTTAGCATTCAGTAATGTAAGTGTTAAACATTTATATGAATATAGAACCTCATACGGTTAAGCAAAAATCAGTTTTACTTTAAAGAAAAACAGTATTCCCCTGTATTCCCCATGTTTTCCTTGGGAAATTTTTTACTGAAACATTTTGCTCCGCCATGTTTTCCTCAGGCCATTGCCAAGTTTGAATCTCTAGTCAACCAGATCCAGAAGAATGCCAGAGACATCAACCAGAGGCTCTCCATGGTAGAACATGCCAACTTGTTCAAGGGTCCCAAGCCAAAGTTCCCTGGACACTTGCCCAACTGCAAGGCAAGATTTTAAAATTGTTTTTTTGACTGTTTGCCCAATGAACAAACAGAAATGATCTGTCATTTTCATATAATTGAAAACTGCATTTATACAGCAAGGCAAGGTTTTTGTGACTGTGTATTCACTGAAAGCAGAAATGATTTTTGTCATTTTGAAAGCAATGAAAACTGTCCATAGATAGCAGGTGTGAGGGAGTTATTGATTTCCTTCATATTGTAATGGCTTGTATTGTATTTTGCTATCAAATTGCAATAATAATTAACTTTGCTCTGCTTGTGTTTTTTATCAATGTATGTATTTGTATTCATTCAATTTTAAGTATATCAAATATCACATTGGTGTAACAAAAATCACAATGAATTGTTTGTATTTTCAATCGTATTGTTTAAAATCCTCTATTTGTGTAACAATTCACAACTCACTCGCCTTGTTTGCAGGAATACTTTGAACACATCGAGGGGGAGAGGGTCAAGGATTTGGAAATCATGGCTCGCAAGTACAGAGCAATCGGGCCACTGCTCACAAAGATGGAAGGCTTGGTGGTCCACACAAACACTGGGCGCTCACCCAAACTGGCACGATACTATGCGTACTGGGAGAGGAAAGTGTTTGAGGCTCTGACAAAGGTTTGCTATATGCTCTTTAGATTATATTATTTTAGTAGTAGCCTAGAGCCAGTTGTGTGATAAGAGCCATAAACATATTCTTTTGTATTATTATCATTGAAATGTCTTGAGTTGAGCCTGTTTTTTTTTCAAGAAATATGAAAATGTACAAGCCTATGACAAAGAAGCTAAATTAGTTTGAACAATTATATCTAATGATATTTCATGACACTTTCTCCAATCAGATGTTAAATGAGAACAATAAGCTGTCTAAATTCAATTTCCTTATGTCTTGCTCTGTAAATGCAAATACAATGCAACTCATCAGATTCATTAAATGTGTAATGAGATACAGATTACTGTCATGAATGGGCCATGGCCTTGAAATCCATGAAATACATTTATTTCAATTTTCCATGGGGTCACTGAAGGATAATTTCATTGGGTTTACTCATTTGGTTTCCAAGCAGACAGCACTGATTTGAATCTCTGAGTACGCAGCCTCCAGTACATGCCACTTGCCTAGGCTATGTCCATCCACTGCTAGATGTAGCCCTCCACTCTCGATCTCCGATGCTCTCTCCTTCTAGCTGTTTGGGGCCATTTGTTTTCATCCCTTGCCTTGATGTCATCCAACCACCTTATGTTAGGGTGTCCTCTTTTTTTATTCTTCTGTGGGGTCCATTCGGTGTTATGGATGGTCCATCTGTTGTCCTTCATTCTAGCAACATGTCTTACCCATTTTCACTTCTGTTGGGCGATATGCTCTTGTATATTTGTACTGTTTCTCATTGCTTCATTTAGCACCTCTCTATTTTAGTTGGATGTTTTACACTAACTTCAGTAAACTCCCAAGGTAACATGA
The DNA here is from genome assembly GCA_031471215.1 of Gastropteron pacificum. Classification (NCBI taxonomy): domain Eukaryota; kingdom Metazoa; phylum Mollusca; class Gastropoda; order Cephalaspidea; family Gastropteridae; genus Gastropteron; species Gastropteron pacificum. Next base: position 1,348 of record JAUELK010221316.1, on the reverse strand, counting down.
AAAGCATACATACACACACTGGTAGTGTTGTAGAGCTTTTTGTTGTTTGACTAGACACTTGCTATCATCTCAATTTTTTGCATGGGTGTGTGTTATATGCAAGCTATGTAGTCTGTTTGTGTGCAATTGTAAGTCACAGACTTTGACTTCGACTATCAAGCTACAGTACTGTCATGTTCCCTCCCATTTCAGCTGATCATCAACAACCTGCTTAAGTTCAGCGTGGCTCTGCGTACGTCATGCCCACTGTTCCAGGTGGAGACTTTGCTGGCCGCGCCAGATGTGGTGCTGCATCCTCAAGCCAATGAAGTGTACAAGCTCACCCTACAGTGTGTCAGGGACTGTGTGGAAGGGTGAGGCATCTCTTTTTCTTTCCATACATCCATGTGCGTCATCTCCTCAGAGTTCGACGTGAAATTACCTTCCATCTGTTCCGGTTCTTTGCCTCCACTGTGCATTCTCTCATTGTGCATCTTGTCCAAGTCTTGATGTCATCCACCCATGCTGCTTGTGGTGTGCCTCTCTTGCATCTTCCTTCTACCTTTCCCTCTAGTACATGTTTGCATATTGAATTGTGCCTAGTTACGTGTGTTCAATTAGTTCTGTTCTGTAAATTTTCAGCCTATGACATATGACATATTCAACTATGTTAATATACTGGCATTGTGGATACAGGTGAAAAATAATCAATTTTGATTGTAAATATAGTTTGTTACTGTTGGAAGTCATTTGTTTGCCATGTTCAATTTTTTTTTAAATGTTAATAGGGTTAAGGCTTCAACCGTGTCATACATCAGTGAAGGCTAGATTAACTAAAATGATGAGTCTTAGGTGATAAAATTAACAAGGCATTTTACCAAGCGCAGCAGGCAATCATAGAAGTTTAAAAACAAAACATCATGTTACAAAATTATTTACACAATACAAATTTGGTAAACAGCAGATTCCCATAAGAAATTCTGTGTGTATTTAGGTCCAAGAGCTTTGTGAGATGGATGAACGGCAGTTGCTTGGAGAGTCCACCGCAGCGTGTGGAGGGAGAGGATGAGCTGTTTGTGTTCAGCTTCTTTTCCGACATCGGCAAGAACCCAGACATCATTGAGCTGGTACAGAAAGTCCAGAATGACATCAAGGCCACGCTGACCACACTACAGAGATACCTCACACGCTGGAAGAAGTACAGAGGTGTCTGGAAGGTGGACAAGGTGGGTTGAAAGGATCGTCATCGTCATTGTTGTCATCATCTTTTGTTGTCATCATCATTGTTGTCATCATCATTGTTGTCATCATCATTGTTGTCATCATCATTGTTGTCATCATCATTGTTGTCATCATCATTGTTGTCATC
>JAUELK010221305.1:0-10124 GCA_031471215.1 Gastropteron pacificum | reverse complement strand
GGGACATTTATGGTTACAGCTCTGATTTATGACTGAACCAGGATGTATGTCACATCATTTTATTGTAGCTCTAGTGCTTGAACTTGTGTGAAAGAATTTACAGAGTTGTCCACAGCTATACATTAGTAGTATTGACTGACTACACCTGCATTTTGAATTTTGTTCTGTCCATTCATGAAACTCCTCCCCTGCATTCAGGCCTGTCGTGTACCCTCCTGCAAGACTTTTCACGGGGCAATGAATGACAACATTATGGTCTGTTGTCTCGGGGTCTCACTGGCAGTGTCGGCATCTATCTGTTTCTTTTAGTTTCCATCTATGAATGTTGGTTGCAGTCCTGTCATGTCCTGTCAGTAGGCGGTTAGAGGTGACCCAGAATTTCCGACAGATGTGAGTGAGGCCTGTCATAATACATGATTGGTTGGGTCAGATATGATGTTGCCTCCCCTTGGGGTGTTTTGATTCCAAAACGCATAGCTACACAGTCATTGCAGTGCAATACGTAATGAATTCTCATCTTCGATTTGCATTGTTGTAATGCTGCTGCTACGGTGACGACGACAACCCGACGGCGATGATGATGATGATGATGATGATGATGATGATGATGATGATGATAATGATGATGATGACGACGACGACGACGACGACGACGACGGTGATGATGATGATGATGATGATGATGATGATGATGTTGATGATAATGATGATGATGATGAATACCACTAACAAATATCAAGCCTAATGTTTAGATAATTATAACAGAAGTAGAAGCGGTAGAGTGGTGGAAGCAGCAGTAGCAGTAGCAGTAGTAGTAGTAACAGCAGCAACAGTAGTAGCTGCAGCAGCAGCAGTAGTAGTAGTAGTAGCAGTAGTTGTAGTAGTAGTAGTAGTAGTAGTGGTAGTAGTAGTAGTGGTGGTGGTAGTAGTAGTAGTAGTAGTAGTAGTAGAAGCAGCAGCAGTAGTTAGTAGTATTAGTAGCAGTAGCAGCAGCAGCAGTGGTAATAGTAGTAGTAGTAGTAGCAGCAGCAGCAGCAGCAGTAGTAACAGCAGCAGTAGCAGTAGCAGCAGCAGCAACAGTAGTAGTAGTAGTAGTAGTAGCAGCATTAGCAGCAGCAGTAGTACATGTAGTAGTAGTAGTAGTAGTAGCAGCAGCAGCAGCAGCAGTAGTAGTAGTAGTAGCAGCAGCAGCAGCAGCACCGAGAGCGCAGCAGGATAAATAGTACATGTAGTAGTAGCAGCAGCAGCAGCAGCAGTAGTAGTAGTAGTAGTAGTAGTAGTAGTCGTCGTCGTCGTAGTAGTAGTAGTTGTAGTAGTAGTGGAAGTAGTAGTAGTAGTAGTAGTAGTAGTAGTAGTAGTGGTGGTGGTAGCTGCAGCAGCAGCATGTAGTAACATGTAGTAGTAAGAACAACTTGTTTGGTGTCCCCAGTGCCCCGGTGATGAGGCGGACGTACCGGTGGAAACAACAGTTGGTGTGGAAGTGTTGTCCAGGATACCAAGGCCGCAACTGCCAGGATGGTGCGGAATGCTTATGCGGAAGATCTAAACCCTAATTGATTATAATAGCCGATGTATACAGTGCCTTTTCTACAAAAGCTCAAAGTGCTTTACGGCATATTATTACCCCGACAGACCTGTTTCATTCCAAAACCTTCTCAACCTCATGGGAGTCATACTGGTAGTGCTGCCTTTCCTGGCGCCCGGCGCTCATACCAACATTCTGACAATATCTTTCACTGTCTATTTGTTTTCTCCTTGTGTATTTTCAGGCCTATTTCTCTTGGTCATGTTGTTAAGTGTGTTGAGTAGGAACTGTTGTCAGGGTTTTCTGTAAACAGGGCTATATCATCTGCGAACCTCAGGTCTATGAGTTCTTCCCCAACTATCCAGACACACATCAAAAGAAGAACTGAACAACAGAATCTAATCAGGGTGGTTCAGTTTTGGAAAACTAAAAGAAATAATGACAGACCAAGATATACCACTAGATCTACATCTCAAAAGACAATTCTTTGACCAGTGTGTTTTGCCAGTATTGACACACGGGAGCCAGACATGGGTAACTACAAAAACATGAGAAATAAAGATTAACATAGAGAAAAGTGGAAAGAAGAATGCTAAACATCAAACTAAAAGACAAGGTGTTAAATGTCATCAGAAAAAAGGACAAGTATACAAGATGTAACAAAACATGTCGCCAAACAGAAGTGGAAATGGGCAGGAAATGTTGCCAGAATGAAAGACAACAGATGGATCATCCGTACCACTGAATGGACACCAAAAAAAAAAAAAATCTCTAATGCATCATTGAATTTGGCCATCTCGTAGGGTCTGCCATTTCTCACCATGCTCTCTTGTAGTTTTAACCATGTAGGCCTACAAACACTTATTGTACATTCATGTGCCGTTCTTATGGTGCGAGCTTCATCATTTAAAGATTTACTTCTGCTATCCATTCAGACGAAGACAATCTCAGTCACATTATGTAGACTGAGAAAACTCCCATTGCATTGTTGATTGGTTTACAATGTTACACTTTTGTACTTCTGCACTTTTGGTGCGTTCCTCCACTTCAGTTGTCAATTTTCTATTTTAACCTTTTGTATCCATTGTGATTGATCATGTTTATCTTGCTTTTATGGGGTTTAAACATTTTTTTTTATGGGTGGATAGACGCTATAGAAATAAACTATTATTATTTAATGGGTGTCCACCCGCCGACATCAAGGGTGACCACACCCGCCGACATCAAGGGTGACTACATTTCTGGTTGTATTATTTCTCACCAGCGTGCCTGTCATGTTCCACATTGAGTTCTCTGTCACAACGTGTCGTGGGTGCAGAGCAACACATAGCTCAGGTGAGGTTATAGTAAAACACATGTGTTAACTTTTTCTACCACCACGCCTCACCCCCCCCCCCCTCTGTCCCTCTCGTTCTGTCTCTGTCTGCCTGTCTGTCTGTCTGTCTGTCTCTCTCTCTCTATCTCTCTCTCTCTCTCTCTCTCTCTCTCTCTCTCTCTCTCTCTCTCTCTCTCTCTCTCTCTCCCTCTGTATTAATCTCTCTCGATTAACCTTCACACAAAACCCATTTACTCCTTCTCCTCTTTCTCCGCCATCTCCCCATCTGTCATTCTTTTCAATTAATGTCTACAAAAGACGACGTTGGGATTGGACATTCTTTATTCATCGCCAATGCTATGGATATGTCATAGGAAATTACGTTTGTCTCATGCAAAACAAATCACAATACATGTTTCAACAACATGAAAACAGAAAATATTATGTACTACAATATTACAGCAATCATCACGTTTACAAAATAGACAATGGGCTTGTTATCTCCCATGACACAGATGGTAGGCCTACAAATAATGAGTTAAAAAAAAATCTATCTCTGCTCGTGATCGAATTGCCAAAAGCGACAATGATCTCTATGAGACTATGAATTCTTTGTGAATAGGATGGTTAAGATCCTGTAGGGCGGATTCTCTTTTTTTTCTTTATCTAAATAAAGTGTCTTTTATAGAAGGATTCCCTTTTTGTGTGCGTGTCAGTGTCAATCAATTTCTAAGCGTATGGTTTATTCAAAACTATTTCCATACCGCCTCATACAAGTAGGCCCTAAATTATCACATGCGTCCCTGCCACAATATCTTTCATGTATCTATTATTGGGTAGGCCTACTTCATACCGGTACCTAGGTGATGTGAAAAAATCGCGAACAATGTACCAATTCATTGTTTAAGATATTACCGTACATTGGCTCGGTAATGGATCAGAAACACATTCAAATCCAAATAGTTTGTGTCAACACCGGTCACGTGATGTACTGACATGAGATGCACGCAAGCGTACTGCTAACCCTAAAGAGCTCATGAATCAAGAGCAACCCAAAATCAGAAGTGTGGCTAGTGTTGTTGGGCTGATGGTCTCTTACTCTGTAGGAGCAGAGAATGGCTCTTTACATTATAGGAACCTTGAACAATGCAAAAACTGGGCTCTGAAGAAAATGTTGACTTCAATCAGAATATGACGATTATCAAATCATGTCATTACATAACGTGACCTTTATGTTGACACAAAACATCGGTCAGCATTTGGTAATTGTACCAATTACTCATTCAACCATTCAATAATAAAGATAAAATAGCACTTATCCTATAGCGCTTGACCTCGCTCTACACCAAGCCCAAATCGAGTCTACACAAGATTTCAACCTTTTGAATAGAGAGGCCGACACGCTGACCACTTGACCAGTAGACTACTAGATCTACAACTCCACGTTTCATAATCCCCAGCTTCGTGCCTCCTGCCCCTCCCCCAGCCGCCAGCAGAGCTCCCCCTCCCAGCCCTCCCCACCCCAGTCTACCTCCACATGCACGTGCGAGAGAGGACCTCAGGGACCACCGGGACCTCCAGGGCCCAGTGGACTGCCGGGTCATGTGACTGAGGGGTCACGAGGTCAGATTGTGCAACGTCCAATCAGAAGGTCTGTCATTGAAAAGAACGATTTAGAAGTAACATAAAAAAAAAGGAAGAAAGAAAAAGAAGACACCCCCCCCCCCTCCAAACCACCACCTCCACTAGCGTTTTGCTTGGTTATTTTCTTTTTTTCCGGTGAAAATCGCTAGATTATGAAAATGAGACAATCGTTGGTCTTGTTTTTTAGTGTGATTTTAATGAGAAGGAAAGACCGAGAAGCGTAAGTCATCTGAACTTGATGCCATCGTACCCCTGTAACTGTAACATCAAATACATTCGGTTTAGTTACAGGTAGAATGTTGTAATAATTCATTGATTAACTCTCGTGCGTATACATGTATCTCAACCCACAGACCTAATGTCCAGAGTCCCCCAAAATACGTCCGTTCTCTGAGACGTGGATTTTCTTCTGGCGCCAGAGCGCAAGATGGCGGGGCACAGAGTGACAATGGTGAGCATTCAACAGTGTACACTTTGTAGGCAAATAATAGTTCTGGTAATATGGGATGTGGGCCCTGTCTCCGAAAGGACATACACGACCCATGTCCAGAATCCCCCAAACAGCCACAGGCCCAAGGGATTCGGTCAAGAGTCGCCCGCCGGGAAACAGCTCACATTCATGTATATGTGACAAACTGTGATTCTGTTATTCTGAATTCAATTAAGTATTTCCATTCAAGGGGCGTGGTGACTTGTGACCGATGTGAACAACCCTCTTCATTCTTTTTTTTCTGTTTAAGTTGTCAATCGACTGGATTGAACAGTCGCCATTGGCATAGTGACATCCGCCACGTGACCCCATGAAAATACCTAATTACTCACACATTCCATCATCAGGTCTTGCTAGCAGAGTGACCACTCTAGAGAGACAGGTGCACGAGCTGGAGATCAAGTTGAGTGCCATGCAGCCTGTACTGACCCTTGTGACGTCACTCACTGACCACCTCAGCGTCCTGGACAAACGCATTGGTCGTCTGGAGCTTGTCACACAAGACATGGCAGGTCTGCATGTCCTTTGCCTTGAATCGAGTTAATTTCTTAAATTAGGTAGTGTATAAAGTTAATGCTATCCTATTTATCTTAAGAGGTGGCACCTAGATCTAGATATTTACGTCCATCTTAGATAGGATGGGGGTGAAATGGACTGCCAACACAACCCATATGTCTAGAATCCAGGATTCGAACCCAGGTCGCCGGCTTGGAAACCAAACGAGCTAAACCGTTCAACTCTTTTGTTTTGTATCGTATGTCCGCTATTGACTAAGACAAAGCCAACTCGGCAGGCTAAGGGGGCAAACACCGTCACCGTTTTTGCTGAAAGAATTACGTCATCAATGGCATAGAGCTAGTAGTGTTGTATAGAGAACGGAAGTCCATGAATGACGTCATTTTTCAGGAAAAAACGGCGATGGATCCATTCTGTTTGCACCCACATTAGAGTGATCCTTCGTTAATGTTGAGCAGAAGTTCGTCTTGCTTGGCCATTTCTTAACTCTTTAAGTTAGAACGTAGGTTTTCACATGGATGGGTAAAGCTAGCATTTCGGTAGTTACACTGGCAAGATCTAAGAAGAACGTTTGAAAAGAAGAAGAAAGGAATAAGAATTCCTGAATCGTAAACAAAATGGATTTCCTTTTTTAAAAGAGAGAGAAAAAAAAAGAAGAAATCAAAATACGGACACACGAAACTGGAGCATTCATGCATCTCATTGTTTCCGTTACAGAACCTGACCCAGCGGCCATCTTTAATAAGGAGTTTTCAGAAGAAGATTTTGCTGAGGCAGACGTAGATCCAGATGACGTCACACAGCGTGAGATACCAGATACATACCACGATGAGGATGATTTGTTGGACGAGTCTGAGGAAGACGCTCGTGGTCTAGGTAACTTCATGAGTACAAGTGAATCCCCCAAAAGCAAAGACTCGACAACATCAAGTTTGACGGAAAAGTCGTTGGGAAATGATTGGGTTTCAGTGCCGATTGATACCAGTTCAGAAATGACAGAGGAGTCCGACAAATACCCGGAAGAGTTTCGACAGAAGTCGACCAAAGAAAGTTTTATAGAAGACGACGAAAAGGATGACAAAAGAAGTGTGCACAGTGAGCATTTACCAAAGCCGACTGAACCAAGAGGAAGCAGATGGAGAGCAGCGCGTTTGAAGCGTCGGGAGGAAAGAGGAAAAACGTCACAGACGAGACAGAGCGATATTCGTAGGGGGTCAATGAAACGCTCAAAACAAAGGCTGAGAGATCGACTAAGCGAACGTAACAATCTAAAACATTCAGAAGAGTTTAAGAATGTGTCAAAGCCCCCTCAGCTTAACAGCACGGAAGTTCCAAAGTCTGCCTTACCGAATCCTTCAGAAGGAGGACATGATACACAATCAAAAGATGAACTCCAGAACTCATCCGTTTCAACCCAACTTCCGGTTACGCCAGACCCGCACGATGTCGAAAACAATAACGATGACGCAATGGCCTACAAATCTGGCTGTTCTGGCGACTGTCAATCCCCCCACCTGCCCAACCCTCCACCAGTTCCATCTCTGGAGATGATCAAGGCCATGTTTCCAAACGACACGGGGCTAATCAAAGCAGCCGAGAAAGGAGCAGACGAGTTCTACGAGTATCTCAACATACTCAGAGTACATTACTCTCGATTGCAGAATCAAAATGCCCGCAGGTCATCACTACGTAACGTACAGTCTCGTCGATCTTTCTCTGGCCATGACGTCACGCCAAGTAGTTCAAGCAGAGGTCATGGAGACGGCAGCAATGCCAAAGCAGCGGATTTCAACGTGGTGGAAGGGGGCAGGAGGGGTGGGCGTGTGGTTTCTGAAGATGGCAACAGACTGCAAGGATACTCCCGCCAAACCTGGCTTAAAGGGTCATCAGAGAGTGGCGCTGAAAAGTTGCGTGAAAGTTGCTGGATGGCCACTTTGACTGTTCTACTCTTTGCTCATTTGCTGGAAACATAGGACTAGTATGCTTGTCTCTGTAATGGAATATAGTCTTGAAGAGTGAATGTGAAAGTTGACGTCTTTGATCAGTTGACAGGTTTGTAATATCAGTTGAATACATTTCTTTTCACAGGTTTTGTCCCCACCCTATTGAATTTTTGGTATTCTTAAGTCACTCCCACTCTTTTGCTATTTTTGAATTGGTGTTCTTTTTTTTTTATCGTATTGTGTGTACATGGACAATATTCGTTGAATAAGAGAAAGCTTGCACAATGTCATATTCATTTTGTCGCCTTCTGATACGTGAAACTGTGATCAAAGATCCTAAAAAAAGAATCCCTCAGCTGTTTGTTTGCCATTATTTTGGTTCTGCTTCATTGCTTACGTGTACAAGCCATACGACTAGGAAGTCTCCCAGGAGGTTGCGGAAGTTCCAGAAGACACCAAATGCATTAGTGTAACTACTGCATGCAAAACACATATCAGAAGGGCAGAGGAATACTCTTTCTTTTACTACTTATCCAGCGGTCGTTGGGCCCTTGCTCTTCGGCCCAATGCCATGTAGTACATGTAGTATGTTGGAGTCTTCCTCAGCTGGTCTGCAGTTGTAAACAGGGATGTGCTAAGTTCATATAATGGAGGAATGTTATTCAAAAGTCCCATTCTTATGACAGTTTAAGACAGAAGTATTACAATTAAAAGCATCAAAAAGCTAAGGACAAAACAAAAATGCAAGAAATGATTACAAGGCCAGCTAAGGTTTGGTTCTCTTTATTCCAACAGTGTTTGCATAACAAATCTATGCAAAGAACTACTACAGAGCATTCCAAAAATTCTTAATTAAAGAAGAAAGTAAAAGATAAACATCATGAACGGGTAAGAGAAAGTAAGGGATACTTTGATGACTAAAGAAATGTCAACAGTCAACAGATGAATTTGAATACTTAATTCAACTACATAATACACTCATAGCAATTATGTATGTACTCTTTAACAGGTCTAAGTCAAAAGACTGTAATATCCTCCCACTCACAAAGGCTCTATGTTGTTTTTAAAATCTTTCTACATATGATCTAACTTGACAGTATACAGGCTTGACCTTTTAAACAAGGAAAAGCCAGTATAATGTTTACGGAAACACACATAGGAGCCAAGATCTCTTTTAAAATGACTTTGGGGCAATTTGAATGCAATGAGTTTCTATACTGTCTTACACCCACCCTCCCCCCTTGAAAACACAAGGACATTATCATGTAGCCAACACAAGGGCTTAGGAAACTACACTTGAATGCTCATCTCAGGGAAAGTCTAAAATCTACAAGGGAAATGAGTGGGGCTGCAACTGCAAACAAACTCTCACACTATTCATTAGAATTCTAATAGTATACAAGTACATCATACCATAAATATAATATTATTTTTTCCTTCTATAATGAAGCCCGTCATATGGTTTCACACCTTAAAGTTAAAGGTTTTCAACATAAATTTCCATCTGGTTATATTCAGTGTTTGGTCAGTTTACAGTGCATACAGGCCAATCTTATAATGTTCTCCTGGCTTGTTATGGCTTTACAATATAAAAGAGAGAAATCCAGTATCTAGAATACTTAAATTAAATACCAAACTTTAAAAAGAAATGAATTGGTCTGTTCACTCCTATGGTATGAGTTGAGAAAATGTTTGAGTGATTGTGGATTCATCAACAACAAACACACACAAATACACCTCTAACCTGAACAAATCAAAGCATTGCATAGGTTCATAATAACAACCACAATCATTGCAGGGACTTGCGTCTATGCCTTTGAAAACCGTCCACCCAATTCCATTGCTTACCACGGAGACAACTTGGAACAAACTACATTGTCCAGTAAGGTTATGGTCCTTTTTGTTGGCCAACCAGTCCACACTATGCAGTACAATAAATCGGTCACACATCCTGACACACACAAAAGACACAGTCTATTTATTCAAGTACAGGGCAGCATTCACTTTGCAAGGCTAAAAAAGCCAAATCCCATAAAAAGCTGTTCTCCTCCTAATTTTGCAGTACACATTCCAATGAGCATATGTTCTTCAAGTGCCTTTTTAGTTTTTCCACCTTGCAAAGTGAATGCAGTCTAGCTCTCATCCTGCTCACTGCCAAAGCACAACTATTCACGTTACTTGGAGCAACATCAGACCTGAGATAATACATGAAAAATGAAATGCCATCTCCAGACAGTCTTCTGGTTAACTCTGGGACATTCTGCTTACAATTACAATCCATTTTGTGTACCATCACAACATTGTTTCTGCATACACTGTGTGTAAGATTCCAAAATGTTGATACGACACACCTTAGATACAATTTTTGGAAATCTTACCCACGATATATTGATCTAAGAAAAAACAAAACATTCTTTGTCCTACATTATATCAACAAGGAATGAACACAACATGATGTATATAGTAGATATATCATGAGTTTCTCTGAATCTACTGTGTTATTCACTTTCTGGCTTTTGCCAGAGATTTTGCCGAGTTTTAGCGAGGCAAAATCTCTGGCAAAAGCCAGAAAGTGAATAACATAGTAGATTCAGACAAACGAGTGATATATCTCCTTTATACCACACCCGCAGACATCATAGTCTGCTTCTATTATAATTATAAGATTTGTGTTGATGATGGACTCAAATT
>JAUELK010221294.1:0-10124 GCA_031471215.1 Gastropteron pacificum | reverse complement strand
CTGTCTGTCTGTCTGTCTGTCTGTCTGTCTGTCTGTCTGTCTGTCGGTCGGTCGGTCGGTCGGTCGGTCGGTCGGTCTGTCTGTCTGTCTGTCAGTCTGTCTCTCTCTGTAAAGAAGAAATGGAGACAAAGAAGAGGCGAATAAGAGAATGGATTTCTAGAATCCAATGTATCCATTTCATTAAAATGCCTGGGCTGTCTGTCTCTCAAAGAATGCACCGTGTCGTGCTATCTCGTGAGGACATGAATCATGAGGCCGATAGTGAGCAACAAAATCGAGGTGGACATATTCGTGACATGGCATACCCTTGAAAAAATGAAATGTCTCACGATTTCAGTCTAAGCTCAAACAGAATGAGTGGAAATAGGAAATATGACAAGACAAAGAGAAGAAGAAAACAACATCCCCACACACACAATATCACTCTATCAATTTTTTTCTAACATACGCGTAACGGAAATGGTAGAGTCGTGCTTGTGTGAGTTTAGAAAATGGTGAGAAAAAAACGCGAGACGCGATCAGACACTGGACGGGAGGGGCAGGGGAGATAATACTTTAATGGATCCGGGATCGCGTTTTCATGACAATCCCGCACGAAAATCGTGGTGGTCTAGTCGGTCAATGAGGTTTTGTCGTGCCAGACCACAGTGTTTGGGCTTTATTTGTCTGTCCGTTTTAGCCTACCATCAGATCGACACAGCACGCCTGATCGTGGTCGACGACTGTTCGTGCCTCATAATTGGTAAACACAAGTAAAACAGTCGTGACGCACTCTGGGGGCAGCCAGTTCGTGATTAATTGACGACAGCTACCACAGAGGAGACTGGTGCTGGATCTGGTCAGATCGATTTTCTACATTTACCGGGGCTTTCTTTGTCTTTCTTCCTTTAAAACCACCACTGCCTTTCTCTTCTCTTCTTCCTATTTTATTGTCCTCCTCTTGTCTCCTGTTTTACCTTTGTTCTTCTGCTGTTTTCTTTGTCCTCTACTTCTCTTTTCTTTTGTTTTTCCCGTTTTCTCTTTGTCCTTCTTCCCTTTTTCCCTGTCATTTCCTCCTTCCTGTTTTCTCCTGTCCTCTGCTATTGTCCTCTCATATTATTCTCCCCCCCCCCCTCCCCTGTCATCTTCTTCTTCCTATTTTACTGTCCTCTCCTGTTCTTATTCCTGTTCTTTCCCCTGTTCTTCTTCCTATGAATCCTGTTATTCTTACTATTTTCCCCGTCCTGCTCTTCTGCATATTTGCCTATACTGTCCTTTCCTATTTTTCTGTGCATTTCTTTTTACGCCAGCACGGTTTTTGAACAGGGTAGACTTTAGCGCAGTAATGGCTGGACTTTGAACAAATAACCGGGTTTTTCAATCGCTAAATGTATAGATTAAGGAGGATTAACCAAATGAAGTCACGTGAATTGCATAAGGTATAAACATTCCTAGTTAATTCCAATCGACAGTAGTTTAGAAGATTACATGAGACACACACACACACAGAAAGTGGGTTTTATAGGTATAGTATATATATAGAGAAAGAAGGAGTGAGAGGGGGGGGGGGTATTTAGGCTACACTGTGTGTTGTTGTTGTAATAGACCGTTACTGTAAGTTGAGTGTCTCTTTTACATGGCACGGTCTCTGGTAGAACACATTGACTCTTTTGGTTTCGGTTTCGCGGGTTGACCGCATTTCCTTGAACAGGCAGGCCTACAAGACCGAAAGTGGGTGTACTATGCGTGTACTTATTGTAGGAACAAAGCTTACTCATTATTCTGCGTATATTACGTAGTCTGTGAAAGAGTTTACACGCAATACCAGATTTCCATGATTGGATCAATAAAGTGTATCTTAATCTTATCTTGATAATAATGAAGTTTATTTATAAACCGCCCACTCCCCTGGAATACAGAGCTCAAGGCGGGGTACACTTAAACATATTACACAATAACATTGTTATATAAGCAGCCAAATCATCACTGACATTTTGATTTTGTAGAAATAAGCATCCTGTAAGGCTACTGTGTTTCTCTGAAGAGGGAATACAACATACAAGGTATTATTGATCACAGGTGTTGTTAGTTTGATCGTTTGTTACATACAGTGTTGTACATTGCTTTCGAGTTTTGTTGTGACGTGTAGATCTATCCATCTATCAATCAATCAATCAATCTATCTATCAATCAATCAATCAATCTATCTATCTATTGATCGATCTGCCCGTCTGTGTGTGAGTGTGCTTATGTTATGTGTGTGCGTGTATGTGTGTGTGCACACATGCATGCGTATGTGTGTGTATGTTTGTGTGTGTGTGTGCGTGTATGTGTGTGTGAGTATGTGTGTGTGCACACATGCATGCATATGTGTATATGTGTGTGTATGTGTGTGTATGTTCATGTGTGTGTGTGTTTTCTTCACTGTAGTGAAAAACATGAACAGCAACAATTAAATTGATGTCCAGACATGATTCATTCTATGACCGAATAGGAGAGATTATTTTACATGATTCACAATTCCTCTTCTTTCATCTGGAAGTGTGGAAGTGAGGTTCAATGCTACATGTTTTCAAATTATATTCAAAAGTGTTTTGCTTTGTTGTACTTGCTTATGTTTGGGGTTGGGTTTTTTTTTGGGGGGGTTTGTTGCGTTATACATTCTTTAAAATAAAGGATTAACTGTAAGTTTCTAATCCCTCAAAAAAGATCATGGCATCAAAGTAAAGTGTGCACCTGGCATTGCAAGTAACAGAATGAAAGAGACAGTAAAAATAAGAAAAACAAATCAACACGATGCATGTAAAAAAATCTATATTGAATTTTATTTCTGTCATGCAATAGTTGAAATTCTTAAGAAATAAACCTTTAAACCACACCCTGTAAAAAAGTAAACTGACCTTATAATGTAGATAGAATGTTGCTAGTCACAGTTATGTACAATTTCATTCTCAAATACAGCAAATACAAAATATTGAGACAAAAATGTCCCCACGCGATCACAAAATGTATATAAAAATATAAGTTAAATAGTAAAAGAATGTGAGACACATAATACTAGATTATAAAATGTTGATGCTTGACAGTAACAAAAACTGCAAATAAACTTTAGAAACATTTTGGCAATAAAGAATGATATGTATTTTAAACTATCAGTATCAGCAGTATTTAACTCTTAAAGTAATTATTCTGCCCTTCAAAAACAAACCGACACACCTGCATTTGGTTGGTTTCAATTTCAAGGTTAATGACAAAAATGAGTGTCACAAATTATGCTCTACTTCTGAATTCCATACAGTTTCATTTTTTTCAAAACGCATAATTATTTGGGCTAAAACAAAACATGAAATTATAAAAGATAAAAGTGAAATGTATTTTACTGAAAACTCCACAATTTCAGATACGCTGTTTCACATTTGTCGGGCAGAATTATGTGTATGCATGTAAATTGGGCCTAATCAACTGTAGTATAATATTCATGTTCATGTGAGTACATCTCCTTTTCCATCAATCAAACACCATACAAGTAGTTAATCAGCAGTGAGTTACAACAATCACAGTAAATCTACAAACAAAATTAATACTACCATTGGTGATTTCTCAAAAATCAATAGAGATTTTCATCAATACTGGCAACAAGAATGAATGCAACATGTGAAAAGGCTGGAATTATAGGGACATAATAAAGATGTGAAAACACATAATACAGTATTTTTTTGACAGTTTTTTAAATTGACAAAGTTGACAGAAATGAACCATTGTGAACAAGTGAAAGCTCTGTCAATGTTATTTAACTATCTTACAGTTCAAATGATTCTTGGTGCTCTTTGATTTAGAAATGTGTGTAACATGGAATTGTAGATTATGTACATAACAGCACCTTCACTTCTTATATTTTGTCTATGATAACTCATGTATCACTGACACTTCTTAAGAGGTATTTATATCGCAAAGAAAAAAAACTTCATGATGAAATGAGACGATACTGTGTTTGTTAATCATGTTTAAAAAATTCACAATGAAATTTATATATGAACAGGAGTGTAGATTTATTTAGCTATTTGTTTGAATTCCTTGCTACACTAGAGAATGGAGCAAATCCTCATTAGGCACAGCTGAATACTGAAAAAAACAACAATGCATAGTATTGTCAAATTTGAGGAGAATATCCAGAACCTTGACTAATTATACTGTATTAGTTCTTCAAGAATTCTTGTGCCAAGACGCAAACAAAACCTGGGAACTCAGATGTCACTTTTTTTTAGCCCTATCCGAGCAATGAGAGTAGATTTGTACCCCAACACCCTTTAACCCATGTAATTCTCAAATTAACAAGGGAACTTAAGTTCTCAAACTTCATGTAATCCTTAAAATCTTGGTCCCAAAGTGGTCTGCATCATGTCACTGAAATGTAATGACCAACGATACTGACCGGTGGTCACTCATTTTTTCATGTCAAACTACGATGCACGATAGGGTTAAGGTAAAAGACTTGAACATGTCTTTAGTATGGAAGCCCTTCAGACATCAATCTCAGTCATAGCTTTGGGTGGAGCCTGGGGCGGAGCTTTCTCTGACACTTTCTTCTTCTTTTTCCCTGTCCCCTTCTTCTTCTTTTTGGCCAACAACTGTTTGGCTCTCTTCTCGGCTGCCAACTTCTGCATGTATCTGATGTGATCATCCCGCGCTGAAGGTGAGAGACAAAAACAAAATGGTGATTATCAATATCAATAATAAGAGTAGCTGCTTTATAATCTATATAGCGCTTTATCCGGCTCGAGCTCAAAGCATTTTACAGCATATTTTTACCCAGACAGACCTGTTTCCCTTCAAAGCCATCTAGACATCCTGGAAGGCATACTAGTAAAAGGAAATATTGATACTAAAATTGTCATCTTCTCTTTAATAATTGAGTGAGTCAATGTGCTTTACAGCATACATTTAAAATCAAATTAAAAAGTGTCAAGCTGAAAATGGGATCAGTCTCGGAGACATAATTTCTAAGGTGTATTTGGTATAAATAAAGATAAGTGTATTTCATGCAGCCCAGCTGTGGTCAAACTAGCTGAAGACAGGACCAGCTGTCGTTCATAGGCACAGAAGTCATCCTCCATGTCTCCCCTACGACTGGCCAGTCAAGGTTAGTGAGTGACTTAATGCAAGTAACAACTGTAGTAATTTTTAACCTGCAAACTAAGTCTAAATGCAAGTGTACTCCTGAATTCAGCTAGTTCAAATCAAAATTAAACCATACTACAATCCCCCCTCACCCCAAGAAAAAAGAGAAGAAAATGGCTGGTAGGCGATGCCTTGAGGCATCTACATGTTGGTTTCAGCGAAAAGCGGAGCTCATAACACTACGGCAAGTTTCGCTGAGAATAGAGCATACAATACAGTACAACACAATCCACTAACCTAGTCTCCGATTCATGATCTGGACACGCTTGTAATCTTCTGCCAGCCAGTACTTGTAGTGGGAGACCAAACTGAAGGGGCAGAGGATGAGTTGGGCAATCAGTTGTCATGACGATGATGATGGTGGTGATGGTTGTGGTGATGATGATGATGGTGGTGATGATGATGGTGATGGTTGTGGTGATGATGATGATGGTAGTGATGAGGATGATGACGATGGTGGTTGTTATGTCCTTGCTTTCATTCGTTGATAATTAAATAAGATACACTTAGGTTTCGTTGTATAGTAAGGAACGTTTATTGATCATAGAGCTACATGATAGAATGAATGACCAGCCGGTCTTGAGGTCGGTATGAGAGTGAGTGAGTGGTAAGCATGAGTATACAAAAATACAATGTAAACACAAGGGAGCATGATGGGTAATTCAAGTTCAAAGGAACTAACTCTATTTATTAATACTGCTTAACACAATAGCAGTTATTGTACGTCTTGATATATCACAGTGGTGATGATGGTGGTGGTGATGATGATGATGGTGGTGATGATGATGGTGGTGATGATGATGATGATGCCGCTGCTGCTGCTGATGGTGATGATGGTGATGAGGATGATACACACCAGACAGACTAGACTCTAAGACACTAGCAGTGCACTAACTCACCCTTTGCTCTGACTCTTTGGAAGACTTCCTGGGACATCGTAGTGCAGAGGTCTCCCAGTAGGTGCAAACAGGGCTCTGGAAGAGTACAAACATAGGATGGAAACACCTTTTTTTTCAATTTTAAAGTAAAGTCTGGTTTTACACCCTTATATTTATTCTAGAAAACATGGGCGTGGCCATCTTGTTCAAGCTCATTTGTTTCTCTTTAGCTTTCAGAAACAGTAATCAATCGTCCCATAATGTGCACAGTTTCAGAATTCCCACCGGGCTCAGCAGAAGTTCATGTGCATTGTTGTATCAAAACTTTTCAAAAAGCTACATGGGTCCATCCGTCCATCCATCTGTCTGTCGGTCTGTCTGTCGGTCGGTTTGTCTGTCTATCTATCTATCTATCAGCTATCTATCTATCCATCTATCTATCTATCTATCTATCTATCGATCTATTGATCTATCTATCTATCTAAAATAATAATGAAGGTCATTTGTATAGCGTCCATCCCCACTACATGGGCTCTAGGCGCTCCTGGTATCTTTTGCAAGCCAAGCTACACTGGGTCTACTAGTACGTCTAGAAGTATAAAAAGCCTATTCTTTACCTCTCAAGAACATTGGGGTCAATGTCCACTCCTAAGGCAGCCATTTTTGCCTGCATCTCCTTACACTCCTCCATCTGGTCAGACTCTGTGTAGTTGTCCTGACACAGACAGAACAAAGGCACCAGTACAGAATGTGGGTGGGTGTTTCGGAAAATCACCTACATTGACAACCTCTCACTGTCTATAATCGGGTACCTATTCTACACCTGAGTGAAGTGAGGTGAGAAAATTGTGACAAAGTGTTTTTTCAAAGAGTACACCTAGTGTTGGATGAGAAAATACTCTCAAATTCAAATGAGTCGGCATGCCCAGGATTCGACCTCAAAACCTTAAACTCAAGAGGCCAATGCACTGACCACAAGACCACCAGTTCACCCATACATACATGTATAAACAACAAAGTGCCCAAGTGCTGTGGCCAACTAGGTAAATTCTTTCACACAAGTTCAAGCACCAGGGCTACAGAAAATGAATACACCTGGTTCCGACCAAAATCATGGCTGCAACCATAAATGTTTCAATGTTGTGTCAATAGGCAGTATCAACTCAAAAACTGTATTTCACAAAATCAGCATTCTTCAACAAACAAAAGTGTTGTAAATCTATATAGCGTGTAGGTAAATACAAATTATGTAAAAATAAATAAGATTTTAAGACAAGATAAGATATAATTTTCTTGATCAACGCATGAACAAATAAAGTGTATGATTGGTAATGACAAACATACAAAGAAGTATATGAAGCTGAAAAAAATACATCAAGATGTAGATATCCAAGAACGAAAGAAGAAGAGGTACAGAACAGGAATATCAACAAAATTACATACAGCAAGACACCCTGTCGCCACAAATCATAACAAGACATATTCATAGACAATGTAGATAATTTAATAATGTTCAAGTTTCCTTGGCAATAGTACTTGTAGTAGTTTGCCATTGCTTTCTACAAAGAGCAGTGTTCATACTGAACGGGAGTCCCAGCCATTGTACCCATAGTGGTATCCTCTGCCTGACACAAGGAAGTGAAAGACCAGTTACGGAGATCCTCCGTCTGCTCCCACACTTCATCCATCGCCTGCCTGCCGTGACTTCACACATAACCCAGTGTGGGGGCTGTGCGGGTACTCGGCCTTGCCCAAGGGCTTCCTGCAGGCTAGTGGAGGGAAGGAGGCGCCCTACTTCTCCTGTTGACAGATGTATTATCTGTCCCTCTACCCAATGATAGAAGAAGATAAAGCCTTCCTACCTCAGGTTTCACAGTCTGCAAGTTGAAGTAAGGTCGACTAGGTTTCTGTCCTGCTGACTTCACTCGGGGGGTTTTCACACTGACAGAATATGCAGAGTAGCCTGAGGGTGATAGGTACTTGATTAACTTTGAGCTCTCTGGAGGAAAAGCGCTATAGAAATGCCATCTTTACTTTACTTTAACACTGTCTTACAAAAACAACATTGTCACTGAAGTCTGAATAGGAAATACTAATATATGAATCATGGTAAGACAAGATGTTGTTGTTGACATTTAAGGTCTCTCAGTGTGCCGCTAGACGTCTGATGACAGCTCGCCACTGCTTACAGCCAGCCATGGTGTCTGCTGTTTTAGTGTGACACAAAGTGATGATGGTAGTGAATGAGAACTGGAAGGATATCAACAGATCTAGTAGTATTCTCATTGCTATTATCATCATTATTGCTATAGTGCTATAGTACACACATCAACATTCTATAAGCCTGACCTGTGCGCTTTGGCTGTGCCAATGGGTCATTGCGTAGGGCAGCAGCAGCCTCCTGAGACCTCTTGATGTCTGTCATGCTGGGAACAAACAAGTCACCACCATAACTGTATCACTTTTTTAGTTTTGGAATTGTATACAATAATAATATAATATATAGCATTTATATTGCGCATTTCCATAATGACAATGCTCAATGCGCATTACAATCAATGACATGATAAAACATACATACAAATTAAAAACAGTATACAGCAGTTCTAGGATGCTCAGGGGGACAACTTTCTATTTCTGAAATAAAACCATGCAGGAATCACCATTGCAAGGTTCCCATTTCGGCGACACGACTATACGAATATAACTTGGATACAACGAGGCAAGGAAAGGCCCAAGCTCAGATACAACGGGAGAGATGAAGCAAGCTTTAGGTCTAGGTACTGGTATTTCAGCCAAAGGGATTGGGATGGGGGCCGAGGTTTCCAAACAGGAAAACAGTGATTCCATGTTGTGAAAAAAAATACACCACTGGTCCAAAGATAGTCCATCTCAGAGGCTCTTGGGTCATGTAAAACTTTATTAATGTGGAAGGGAGGTAATCAGTTAAACTGTGCGGATTTTTAGTAGTATTTTTCTATGATGCCCTTGTGTGTATGCCTATAGCGGAAACTCAGGATTTGTCTCCTGGGAGCCCAAAGTATAGTTTCGTTCTACTGTAGTGGAAGTAGAAGTTTATAACCACTGTTGTAGTTTATTACCTTGGAGAATTAGTAGAGGCACTGCTTGGACGTGGCTTCTTTGACTCTTTCACCTGGCAAAGAAGAAAAGACAACACTGAGAGCAGTCCATTTTCATGAATGATTGTAAAAAAATGTGTTTCATGTCATTCTTAGAAAGATTTCAATTTTACTTAATTCAGTTTGCCTGTGAATTCTTTCACACAAGTTCAAGCATCGGGGCTACAGAAAATGATGTGACATACACCTGGTTCAGTCCTAAATCATGGCTGCAACCATAAATGTCTCAATGTTGTATCGATATTGGCAGTAGCAGTTATCTGGTCCAGAGTGGTCTTGAGACTGCATTGCACAATTGCATGTCAATTCAAAGGCCCTCCAGTCCCATGTTGCAGAGTACGGCTACCATGGCTCTGTAGGTCTATTAATAGACCACATGAAGAGCAAAGAGCTTAAATTTTGTTTCTGATGGCAAAAACAGCAACAACTTAATCAAGTCATTGGAGTAAAATCTGAACATTTCTTGATCAACCTGTACACTATATAAACAATTAACTCTGAAAACATTTTGTGGGGCGGCCTTCAAAGGATGAATCTTTAAGTCTTTGTTTGGTATGAGCCAGCCAGTACTCAGGGCCAGGATGTTTTGATTCTCGAATCCAAACCTCTAACAACATTAGAACAGAGTCACTGCTAAAAAAATAAACAATATTATGTGATAAATGTATACATTTCGTTCTTATTGCAACCACTGAAATGTATTTACTGTATGGAAACTGTTAGCAATATTATGAAACATCACAGAAAATGTATGTCTTTTGGATAAGCAAGCCATCCAAAAATATATTTTTTTAAATACTGTACCTTTTAACTCAATTCTTTTTTAGTGATCTGGTGGCGGGTTCGATCCCCGGCCGTGCCAACTCGATTTCGATTTGAGAGTATTTTCTTATCCACCACTAGGTGTACTCTTGGAAAAGGTACTTTGTCACGACTTTCTCACCTCACC
>JAUELK010221283.1:0-10125 GCA_031471215.1 Gastropteron pacificum | reverse complement strand
AGGTGTTTTAGGACTGGTGTAATGTGTTGTCTTTTGTGTGTTCCTGTCACAAGTCTGGCAGCGTTATTCTGTAATTGCTGTAATTTATAAGTATGCCACATCAATCAAACTTTGATTAGCCTATGCTGATTGTAACTTTATACCTCAGGTTTCAACAAAAAGCATCTTTTTTTTTTTAGGAGGAGAGCAGAAAATCAATCTGAAATTTCTCCTCAAGACATTCTGAGATGTGACAGTAAAGGCTTTCTGTTAAAAAGAACTATGGTCTTTTGTGAAATACATGCAATGTAATGTACCAGAAACATTTGTTTAATAGCAAAATAATACATGGTATCTTTCTTGTAATCCTTTATCATATTAAAACAGTGTCATTTTTCACATTCAATAAGCAAATGTATTTGGGTTAGGGCATTTTATTTGGGCTAACAATGTTATTATTGATTGGATTAATATTGATGAAATAAATGCAAAAACAACAGATAAAGAGTGAATTTAAGCTAAAAAAGTCACATACAAGAAAAACAAGATCACCTTTTAAAGTTTAAAACTGTCCAACATACATAAGTATAAGGTGATTTAATGTTTACTGATTTTTACCTTGATGAAATTGATCAGAGTATTGTAGATGTGAGCACCTTTGGGCAAGAAGAAACAACTCCCTGGGCTCAGTTCATGGAAGAAAAACAGCTCTTGTTCCTGTAAACAAAACAGAAGAAGTACAATTTAATCAAAAGTGAGAACTTCTCTATTATTGAACTGCCACTAACATCACAAAGTCAGTTGTATCCAATCTTGATACTGGCACACTACCAGAGTATACAAATCAGATAGGCAAAACAGTAAAAACATACACACCCTTCCAATTTTGCGGTGATCTCTTTTGGCAGCTTCTTCCTGGAAATGCTTCCACTCCTTGAGTTGCTTTGTGTCTGGGAACGAGATTCCATAGATTCTCTGGAGGGTCTCTGCTTCGGAACTGCCTTCCCAGTAGGAGGAAGAGTTCTACAAACAAGAATAGAGTTTTTCCTCGTTAAAGTCTAATGTTTACAAACAATATCAACCTAAAACATTTAGCTAATCTCATAAACTGAAAATACAATATTTTTCTATGTAAATAATACCACTTGCTGTTTAACCATTACAATTTAAGGTTTCCTTGAGCACACCTAGGCCACTCTTTTCCAAATTCAACACCCTATCTATTATTTATTCTTGGGCCACATAAATTAAATCTGAGACACCATTCTGAAAAAATATGGTCAGTCACTTATGATAGAGCAAAAAAAAGTAGATTTGTAAATCACATAAACACTATTTTGAGATATGAACCTAAATCAGGAAACAAAATGGATTCAATGCATTGTTGCACAACATACAATGGTCTCCGTCTAAAAACCCGCCGCCATACAACCCAACCCACCTAAGGTATTTTAGGCGAAACCGAAATTCTAATATACATAAAATGTCACTATAAGAACCCACTTCACTTTTCCAACACTCCTTCAAATCGTGAACATGAAAATGCACTGAAAAACTACCAGAAATCACTGATGATTACAAAGCATGTTGAATGGTGTGCAAATAAGCCCTAACGCTGGAGCAACAGGCAAGAGCCAGATCTCCGGGCATCGCGAAGCAGGAACAGACAAGAAGGAAGGACAGGTGTGAATGACATCAAGACAGCCCTACATACCTTGGTGACGGCCAATGCTTTCACTTTACCAGTATGCCTGACATGAGGACCTCTGCACAAGTCGATGAGAGGGCCACACCTGAAAATGGACAAATATTTAATGCATAACATAATAAAGGCACTCTTCATTTTTAATCACTTTCATGAACAAGAAAAACATGAAGATATAGATGTAGCTGAGATGTAATTGATGACATTCAATCTGATACCAGTGCTGATTTTAACAAAAACTTTGCCTTAAATACCATCTCCTAAATCATACAAAGTCTTCTCAAAATCATTTATCATAAAAGTACCATGTAAGGATCCAATGATGCTCTTGAGTCATTTTCATCAAATATATTGGAATTCAACCAACACAATAATACACATACAAAATCATTTTTGTAGCTGATATCTTTACCTGTAGACAGTGGTGGTAGGCGTTTGTACTTTCTCTTTGATGATCCTTTGCTTGAATTCATTGTACTGGGGGCAAAGCAACATGTTTCATGCAAATTAAGACTGTCCATACCGTAAACATTAATATAGAAGAACAGAAGTATTGATTTGAAGTTAAACTTACAACAACAAAACAATGTTAAACATAGTTTTACAATGGGCACGTTTGTTACTAGGTATACAAAAGTTGGTGTAATCTCATATCAATTATTGGTTCTTCAATTCGACATTCTAATCTTTAAAAAAATGATGCACTCTAACTCACCTCAAACATTTTGAGCAAGTCCTCCTTGGTCATTTCCAACCTCTCAAAGGGTTGCTTTTCTTTGGCAATATTCTTCACCAAAGTCTCCAGGGTTGGCAAGTGACTGCTGGAAACAGCCCTGGAAACAAAGAAAATATTGAATAAAATGCACAGATAATAATAATATATAGCATTTATATAGCGCTTCACCCCGCAAAAGCAAGCTCTAATCGCTTTCAAAATTGAAATAAAAGGAAGGCAGTTCTAAGGACAATATAGTTGACTGAAGTAGCATGTTCTTGTTCATGACTAGAACCAGATCCATCTTCCATTGTAACAAGAAATGTAATGTACTTTTGCTCAGGCAATTAGTTTCTGAATCACAAAAGAAGCCCTTTTATTAAGTTCTGAGTCTCAAAGACAGACTTGTACAAGAGTTATAAATAGGTCCTTTGCTTTAAAAAAAACAAACCCAAAGCAGTGCAATGCCACACAGTCTATATAAAGTGGGGTTTTTTTCTAAGACAAGATCAAATACTTACTCCGGATAGGACATGTCATAGAAGAATCCTTGATCAACGGGGGGACCGTAGCACAAGTGACCACCATAGTGTCTCTCCATTGCTTCTCCCAGCATGTGAGCACTGGAATGCCAGAACACATACTGACCTGGGGATGAGACAATAATATTCACAATAACGATAATGATTTAAAATATTGATAGTCATGATAATAACAGGGTTTCAAAATAATAATTTCTGAAATATACACTTCATTGTTACCCCAACATATCTGATTCATCCTAGCACCTGCTTACTTGGACAGATCTTAATACTGAATAACATAAGAAAGCATCTATCATCAGAGACTACACATGTTTTCATAGTACTAGTAATGTTATAAAATTAATATAGAAGTAACTGACTAGACTGAATCTGTGAATATAACAAAGCTTGTTCATGGAAACACAGACTTCCATACAAAGTTCTATTTGCAAGGATATTTGTACTGAAGGGCAGTTCCATTGATGCAAATAACTTTTCTGACTAGAATGAAAATGTGTATGCTTTCAAAATGGTACCTTCAGGATCATCAAACTTCAAGAGCTGCAAAGATGAATCATCTTCAAGAGGTCGGTCCAAGTCCCAAAGCACACCATTCACCTTGGCAACAACGGTGCTGTCTGCAAGTCCTTGGCTGAAAATGAATGACATGAGCATGATATAAACATCTCTAGATAATAAAAGATGAGAATGCTTAAAGCATATCTGTGAGTAAGATGAAACATGTCATCATTTCATTTGATAGCTAGTGATCTGGATCAGCCTGTATCTCATACATGAGACATTACTAGAATCCTTAGCATCAAGGGACTGAATGTTGAGTGTTCGACTTTTAAGTTACAGAAGACACAGTAAGGTCTAGCATCCCTGGTAACATACCTGGTAACTCTGTGGTTCAGCTGGATGATATACAATGTTCAAAGGCTGGTTTTATGTCAATGATCTCCAACAGTGCAACTGACAACCATAACATTTGAAAAAGGAGGAAAGTCTTCAGAAGAATGTACCTGATCCCTGAGGCAACTTGATAGGGAGTGGTTTCCCATGATTTTCCCTCTTTCACTGCACCATCAGGAAGGGTAATCTTGATAGACTTTCTTTCTTGGGCAGCGAGCCAATCATTCCTCTCCTTTTTCAACTTGTCCCATAGTTTCAGCCGATTTTCGATGAACTCAGGTGGAGGACTCAGCTGCAAATACAGACAACAAAAATGTTTGAAAAGAGTAGTATGATCTCTAGAAGAAGCAAACCGTGTCTTCTTTACTAGTCTCGCAACTATTGTAAGCAGTAAAACGAACATTGGTATAAACTAAGTAAAAATAAAAGTTCTTTCCATCTCCAAACTTCCCATCAGAAGGCCTATGGTTATACAAACTGATACCATTCTTTGATAACCATCACAATGAATTAATGCATACAAAATTAACCTACATTCTGAGACATTTAGAACCTTACCTCAAGAGGACGAGCATCTTCTGAAGCTTGTTGTTTGCCTTTGTTTGCCTTTGACTTTGAGGCTTTCTAAAAGACATGAAAAAAAGAAATAACATTCAATATCAACTGAACAGATTAGGCTTCACACTATAGGCTATAACTTCTAAGAAAACACATTAAGTATTCTAAAGACCTTTGGTAATGGTAGTCTGGACCCACTTGAATTCACACAATCTCTTTCAACAACTTCTTCCATTTCCAGGGACATAATCACCTGGACCTGGATACTTCATCACAATCTTATCTTAGATGGAGTCTTGGGTAGACATTTGTGAGCTGCTCTACAAAAAGGTACAGTAAGTGTCAATTTGTGAATGCTCTGTTCTCAGTACATTCGTATAGAGAATTGTATTCTGAACAGACCGTCCCTTACAGAATTATTCTAATTTTTCCGATCATGTGCACAGTTTTGTGTGTTGAGGTCAGAAAATCATGTTTTGAGAAAAAATTTGTTACTACAGTTTTCCTTTTAGTTTCCCTTCAAGAAAGGCATCTAATGTGACACTTACAAAGGCTTATTTAGGAACCACCTATCTTTGAGTACTTTGGGTCACATTTGGGTGCATAATATATATATATATATTGGTACCCATCATGTTTACAATTACAAAGTGAATGGTCAACAATACCAACTAGTTGCAGTAATAAACAAAGTACTCTGTGATTAGCAAGATGCATGATCTACACAATAATAGACCATTGGAGGGTCAGATGTTGTTGCCGTTGTACAGTTTAACATTTATGATCTCTCTCTCTGAGGTTAGACATCTGATAACAAATGACTTAGTAAATACAATAGATAGGAGTCTAAAAATCTAGTTTATTTCTAGCTCTACATAGTTATAGTCTGGTTTCCTGTTGCCGTGAAATATTGACAAAGATATTACAGCAGCCAGAAGCTTAATGGTTATCTCATTGGGTCCACTCATTTGGACGCCAAGCGAGCGACCCTTGTTAAAATCCATATGTGGGTGGGGGATTCTGGACACAAGATGTGTGGGATCTAGAGTAATTAGCCATAGGCGCGACCACCCATTTTTTAAATGCCTTTCACATTACTTCTTCCCTGTACTCTTGTAGTAGTAGTGAGAAGTAAAAACTTTCAAACCCTGCTGGGGTCATAGGAGGGCAATGTCCACAGAGACGTTTCTGAGCCAATCAGCTGAATGCTGTAAACCAGACAGAAGACAGATAGGCCTATGTCACAGAAGAAGGGAAGGCAAGTGTTAAATGACGTCAAATAGAGGCCAACCTGACAAATGGGTAGTTTATTATGAGCGGGTGGAGTTGTCATCAAATGAATTGTACAGTCATCATAATTTACATATAAAGACAATTCAACTAACAAGTGATGTAACTGTATGGCGCAACAAGCTCAGCACCTGGAAGGACATGAGGGCAAGTTTGCTTTCGTTTCTTACATGACTTTTACAGATTTTCCTGCTATACAAATAAACTTTACGGAGATGGGCATGTGAAATAAAATGTTATCGCTTGAGGTCTTTCATCAATTTGATTGGTTTTCACTTTTTTTTTCCCCATTCAATTCCACAGCTGCTAGACACAATTATTTCGTATACATGTGAATGTAGCCTCTGAGGGTTGTTAAACATCCGTTCGTCTCGTTTTTTTCTCTTTAAGTCCTCATTATCCCCCAAAAGAGAGCCCACTTTTTTTCTCTGTTTTCCAGTCTTCTTCATTTTTTTTGGTCTGTATTCATTTTTTAGATGGTACTTGTATTGTGGAAATCTTGGATTTTTGACATATCTGCATACTTCATGTCCATGTGTCCAATGAAATTGGAAGAACAAGGCTAAAAGAGGCTTTAGACATCTAGAACTAAGATGATATCTAGAACCGTAGAGTATAATAGGAAATATAGGGCCTCTAAACGGTAAGATTTAACATTACTGGACCACTGGGGATTCCCCTTGCCGGAACTACTTTTCTGGCTGGTCCGGTAAACTTCCTGGAGGCCTTCTCTGTGCTTATAGTGAAAAAGATGATTACCGGACCACTCGCTGGTTGAAAAGTGATGAGAGGTGGCGTGAAGTAAGCAAACTAGGCTCGCATCCCTAAGGGGATGAGTTTAGAGACAGTTGTTAAGTTGATATATTGTTGGGCAGCAGATTTTTCTAATAGACAGTGTCATCTAGAGTGTAGTGTAAGTGAGAAGACTGTGGTAGACCGGTATAGTTTTTGCAGGGAGGTGTGTGTAGATGTTTTAGAGAAGGAAAGTTATAGTCAGATTGGGGGAGAGGGTGTAGATGTAGAGATAGACGAGAGTAAGTTTGGGAAGCGAAAGTATCATAGAGGGAGAGTGGTTGACGGGGTTTGGGTTTTTTGGGGGATAGAAAGAGACAATAAAGGTAATTATTTTTTTTGTGGTAGTCGAGGACAGATCGGCAGACACTTTAATCCCGCTAATAGAGCGCTATATCAGGAAGGGTTCGATCATAATTTCGGACTGTTGGGCCGCCTACTGGTCACTTGGAGACCGTGGTTACCAGCATCAGACTGTTAACCACAGTAAGAATTTCGTGGATCCTGATACTGGTGCCCATACCAATCACATCGAAACAACATGGCACTGCCTCAAGGTCAGCAAACAGAGTATGGCCAAAACTCTGATTAGCAGCTACTTCGCTGAATTTATTTTCAGAGGAAAAATTCTGCCAAGGCCAGCCGTTTCTCGCTTTCCTTGGGGCCATAGCCAGGAGCTACAACAAAGAAAAGGCTGTTGCAGAGTTGAGGGTTAAGTGGAGGCGAAACAGTAAAACGCCATCACCTACTACTACCCCCACGTCCCCTTCCTCTACATCACCACCAACGCTCACAGCACCTCCTACCTCTACCTCCATCAGCTTCATCCAAGTCACCCCAACACATCGACCTACAACAACAACAAAATCAAAGTGGAAGAAATTGAGGCTATCAAGGCCTACTGCTAACTACTTCTACTACCAGTACCACTACCGAAACCCCCCCGCCAAGTCGACCCCGTACTAGTACTACTGATAATAATACCAGCCCTCCGTCCACTCCAGTGGTTACTGTCCTAGTACTTGGAGAGGACATTCCATGCTTCGACTTATTGTCCGAGGATTGGAAGGAGGAATTCGGTGTTAAAATTTAAAAGGTAAGGAAAACCTGTATAATTTATAATGTAACATATATGTATTTGTAACGCTTACACTTTACACCCGGTGCTCTCTCTCCCCTGCTCCCACTTTCGCAGTCTCAACAAACTCAATCATAACTCCCGCCCCCTCCACTGATCACTCGCTAGCAGACGAGTTTCTCCCACTCTCACCAGCCCCTCAATACTTTACGGCTTTGCTACTCGCCTGCTGGCTGTGCGATCACACTCCGCTGGCTGCGCGCAGGGGCCTATATTTTGTCAGCGCGTAGGGTCGTAGGAGTGAACAACAAACATGGCGCGCATATGAATACTGGTCCGGTAAAGTTCAATCTTCAAAAAACCCCACCTAAAACTAAAAGATGAAGTAGAAGAGTCCAAGCCTACCTTGATACCCTGCTAAAAGGTGTAAAGCAAAGGGTTACACAGTACAGTGTAAAAAATGGATTTTCCCCCAATGCCCAATGTGCTTTTCTCTTTCAAACAGAAATGATTTGGACCATCATCATCATAAAGTCCAATTGAATAGGACACAAAGTTTCAGTGATTTCTTTTGTCTGTATCAATGTATCGAGGGACTTAGTTCCTGCGAGGGTCTGTGTTTCTGTGGATGCTATAACTTATCCTATAACTTAAGTGCGCAGAAACTCAAACTAAACTGGGTCCGCTTAGGGCTTCGTCTTGTTAATGTTAGTTTAGTAGAAATAACTTAGAAAGCAACAATAATAGATATTATATTTGAACAATAACAATTGACTTGATAAATCTAGAGTCTTGAGTGATCCAACTTACTGGAAGAAGAAGAAGAAGAAGACTAGGTCTAGATCTAGATATTAGATATCTAATCTTTGACAGGAGACTCAGCAGACTGACTGCTGTTTCTCCATTTCATTTCATTTCTGTTCATTCACAAGCAACAAGGAAACCAGACTAAATACAAACCATGCTCATCGCTTTCACGTAAGTCGAGCCGAGCCGCTTAGCGATAGTATGAACTCCTATTCTGGGCAAAAACATTATGAATTAAATTAACTTTTCATGCCTTTTGAGAAGAATCGGCAACACTCATCTTTCCGATTTCATCAGCCACGTTATCAGCCATGTTGTTGTCGAAATAACAGTCGGCTCGGTACTCGTCACTCGTCGGCTCACTCGTTCGGCAAGGCACGGCTGTCAACTTGGAGTTGAAGGATTTTTGACGAGAGTTTCTTCCCTTTTATTTATATTGGTTGGAGCGAGTCTGGCTGGCTGATGAAAGAAAATGTAAGTGTAAAGTAAAGGGTAGGCCAAGATCTAGGCCTAGATATCTAGATATAGATCTAGTCTAGATTAGTTATTTAGATTATCTAGTGCTAGATATTGAATCTACAGTCTAGATCTAGAATCTAGATTTTCTAATTTATCTAGATGTAGATCTAGAAATCTAAATGAAAATTATTCGAATTCTTAGCAAAAAGGCAAATTTCCATCAAATTCGATGATGAGATAATTGATAATATGAGACAGATGGATGATAGATCTAGACATTTCAGACAAGACAGTGAACATTATGTTATTTTATACAATAAATAGAAAAGTACTATTTGTGTTATTTATAAATGATCTTCCAGAAATAGAAGGAAACACATGCAGCATGTATGCAGAAGATGACACTCTAAAATATATGCCCCAATCACAATCCGTAACGAAAATGACACACACTCGCTGCAGAAGGACCTGAACAATTTAGTCTGCTGGGCAGACACCTGGCAACTCCGTTTCAACGCCAGTAAATGTAAGACCCTGCATCTAGGCAGCAGAAACCAAGAACATGCATACAGGATGAGAAAACATGACGACACAGAAAGTATGAAGCTTAGCAGCACTGAGATGGAGAAGGACTTGACTTGGGTGTACTTGTTGACAAGGACAAGGAACTGAAATTCTCCAAACACATGTCAACAAAGCTAACAGGATACTAGGACTAATCAGAAGAGCATACGAATATAATTATATTGACTGTACGTACAACCATGAGACAACTATTCATAGCATTAGGTGAGACCTCACTTAGAATTCGCCCAATCAGTATGGACATGGAGTCCACAATACACACAAGATTAGAAACTTATTGAAGGAGTCCTACACAGCAGAGCTACAAAATGTGTGCCAGGTTTAGGAAACCTGGAATATGAAGACAGACTGAAGAAAATGAAGATACCCAGTATGTGCTACAGAAGAATGAGGGGGGATCTTAAAGTCTACAAGTTCATGCATAAAATATCATGTATAACTGCAAAAGAAACACTTCTTCTCTAACAGGGTGGTAAACATCTGGAACTCTCTGGACCAGACAGCTCAATAGTAGAGGCACCGACACTGAACAGCTTCAAGAACAGAATAGACAGACGCCTTCTAGAATTCAAATACAGTGAAAAGGTTGACTACAATGAATGTTCAACAACATCAGGGTTACCACCACCCAAAGCCACAACCCCCACAAGTGATACCAGTATAAATTAGGCTGACCCTGATACGCGAAATTTAGGCTAGCTTCCCAGTTAGGCTAGTT
>JAUELK010221272.1:0-10125 GCA_031471215.1 Gastropteron pacificum | reverse complement strand
GAGAGAGAGAGAGAGAGAGAGAGAGAGAGAGAGAGAGAGAGAGAGAGAGAGAGAGAGAGAGAGAGAGAGAGAACGGTCAGACAGACAGACAGACAGACAGACAAAGAGTACCTGTTCATTGACAGATTTTGCTTGTATTCAATTTTTGGATTTGAATTTTGAGACTGGTGTTGAAAAAACAATGATTTTTTTTTGTATAGCCGATTGTACTAATCGATGTTGATGTTATGGGATTGATTGTTTTGAAGGCTATGTCATCACCTTTACTAATCCTTGTACAGAAACCCCATGCTTGAGCTGTTTTGTTTATGAATAAATTTAGAAAAAAAATGAAAATGCAGAGCTTATTAGACATTTACTTAATATGTCAATGTGTGTTATTTTCATCATAGTGCACGTTTAGTCAATAGTAAACAACATAAACGACCAAATAAACAGTCAAGCGAATAAGCAAGCAAGCAACCAACCAACCAAGGACTGCGCGGTGAGTGAATGGTTAACACATCTCATTTAACTCCACCAAGCGAGTGACCCTGATTCGAATCCAGCAGGGCGCATTCTGGACAAAGGTCCAGTGGGCAGTTTGCATACTGTCCTCCCAATTTCTATGAAAGCGAATGTCCCGCCTCTTATAATATGATCTAGTTGTGTCGTTATGGGTGGACATAAAACACAGCCTAAGCCAATCAGCTAACCAACCAACCAACCAACCAACCAACCAACCAACCAACCAACCAACCAACCAACCAACCAACCACCAACCCAACTCGACCAACCAACCAACCAACCAACCAACCAACCAACCAACGAACCAACCAAACAAACAAACAAAATGTGTTTCTGAAGAAGAAGAAATTGTAATGCACAATAAGTTGACGCAGTTTATGGACAAATAGATTAACATTTCCCTACTAGATATGTACATGTACAATGATAAGCTTACATTGACTCTTAATAAAATCAATCTTCTTATCCTGACTAGCGATGCCAATGATATCAAAGGGGTCTGGATTTGGATTTGGATTGTGTGGGCAGTTTATTAGTTGTCCTATCGAAGACGGACGTTAAGATTAATAATTGAGTAGCCGCTGCGGACCTGTAACAAGTATCAGCCAATCCAGCCAATCAAAATGGTGTTGAACGAGATCAGTCAATCTAATTGGTTTAAATGAAAGCTACCTTCACAACACATGTTCATAAAAAACACAGAAGTATGGATGTAAAAAAATATATCATAACAACTGTCTTATCTAGGAATAGCCTATGGGCAGTGTTTTTATCTTTTTAAAGTTTGTTTAAATTTATCATTATTATACTATGTAGCACCATGTCCACACCAAAGAGGGAGTACGTATTCCGGAAATAGCTTAGTTTGCCCATCATTTAAAAGGTTTCGATTTCTATCAATGCAGTTCTGATCAAATCATATGTTAGACCCATTGCGTGCGTCTACAGTGACTCTTTACTGCCGAATCCGATGTAAATGCGACGTTTATTAGGCCTAGATATATTGCACAGTACACATAATAAACCTTTGAGGCAAATGACTATGGCTATTAAGTCGTGTATTATGATGTTTCAAAAGCTTCAAACAGAGCATCAACGCGAGATACTTCGGTAATTATATCTACCTTTGCTTGAACTTCTAAGAGAAATCAACATTAGATCTAGAATCTATGATCCGTACAAAGTTTTCTCAAGTCAATAGATACAGATATCGCAGTCTTCGCTGAAGAATGTAGATCTAGATATATGTGTCGAAGGGTTTAAAATTAAAAATTTTAGGGTCAAAGTAGTCGAATAAACACGCGATACCACTGCCCAAACCCTAACGTTAATTTCCGTTTCGAACACCGGTGCAAAATTCAATGTTTGTTTTTCCGGTCCCCGGTGGGTGTGTCGAGATTTGATACACACAAAAAAGAAGCAAAAAAAGAAGGACAATGAGCCAAAAGTTATGATCATGAAATACGGTTAAATGTTGATATTGAGGAAATACAGGCATGGTTACAATGCTATTGTTAGGGTTAGAGTTAAGGTTAGGGTTAGGGTTAGAGTTAGGGTTAGGGTTAGAGTTAGGGTTAGGGTTAAGGTTAGGGTTAGACACAGACAATTACGGCCGATTAAAACAATAATTGCCTGGCATTCAAAAAATGACACGCCACCAGGGACCGCTTTCGGTAATGAGCCCCTCTTTGCTTTAACCAAAGTATACAATGTAGACTATAAGACACATATCTAGATCCATAGATCCCCAGAAAGGACAGCCTCTGGGCCTATGTCATAGTCGAGCCGGCTACCTCGCTTTCTACATCCGCAAGTCACTCTAGAAAATGTACAATCTATAGTCAAGCAAAGAATAGACAAACACGGAAGTTCAAAGCTGGGCCCTTTCACTTTCACTACCTCATCGTATCTTATATTCCCTGACCCCTATTACAGCATAGGCCTACCTACTTATTCCTGCTACAGAAAAACAATTGCTGTTACTGTTACACTGTTGCTGTGAATGTATCCTGAAACATGTCTTTTCTGTATCCTCTTCTTTTGGCAGCCAATCAATATTGTTTCATAGCAATAGCACTCTTCCATATTGGACATTTTTACATTCACTGTTGACAGGCATAGAGAAAAGAGCAGCTTAACGATACTAACTACACATAATATTAGGGTGTAACAGGACTGAGTGACGCACGCACACACACACACACACACACGCGCGCGCGCGCACGCACACACACACACACACACACACACACACACTCACGCGAATTTCGCGGGCTCTCTACTATATATATTTAAAAAATTTATTTTTAAATTAATTATTTTATTTGGGGGGGTTTTAAGCCGTGTCAAATCAGGCTATTTTCTGGTATTTCTGCACGTTTCCAAACTCTTTCTGGTGTTTATGCGCCAGCTGACACGGTTTTGACAGCCAAAAGGGCTACCAATTTTGAGGTTCCTAAGGCGTGCCTGGGCGTAAGAAAAGTGATGTGTCGAAAAAAGCAAACCCCTGTTGAATTGCTTTTCCTTTGACCACACAAGTCTTGCTATTACTCAGGTGTTAGACAAGCACGATGACCCAATCTCAGTTCATGTTGAAGTCAAGTTATTTTCACTGTTAATACAATTTCCTGAGATGGCCACTATGTATTTTTGTCACAATAACTAATAAGACGGAGGAATCAATCCCTCACGAGACAAAAGTTGAGATGACAATGTCGCCCATACACCTACAAAAACACGCATTTCCGTCTTATTCTTCCAAGTTCTGAGTGGTTAAATGTAGGCATATACAAAATACGTCCTTTTTCACAATTAATGCAATTGTAAAATATCTTGGTTAAAAAGCAGATAAACAAACAGATGGCTCTTAGATACACTAAAATACACTTACTCTGCATAGGTTTGGATTTCACGAGAGAGGTATTTAAGGCATCTGGTAGAAATAATGGGTATGAAAGGGGCACATGTAATGTATTTCCACAACAATTTACAGATAACCTAATTGATGTCCACTCAGTCTTTCGCTATATAAATACACCATCATGAACATAATTACGTATTTTAAAAACATATAACAGTTCTTAATATTATTATTATTATTATTTTTAATATTACCGGTTCCGGTAAGTGGTATTGGCAGACTGACATTAACCACAAGTGCTAAACCTTTTAAGAGAGATTTCGACATAGGCCAACCGGTTTTTTCATTGCACTTCTGGTTTTCATTTTTAGCCTACCGCAATGATCTCTTTGTTACACGAGTGTTATTAATGCTTCCGGGCCATAGAAACTCATGGCTCACGCTCACGACTCACGCTAAAACGCGCGAGTGGAAAAATGAACCAACGTTTTCTTACTTGGGTTGGGCCATAGACCTCCGTTCACGAAGTGTGAGTGTGAGGCATGAGCGTGGGTCCATGGTCCAACCCAAGTAGGATTAATCCTGTTCATGTGTCCACTCACGTGTTTTAGTGTGAGTCGTGAGCGTGAGCCATGAGACGTGGGTTTCTATGGCCCAGAAGCCTAAGGTACGCTTTTAGTCCTGCTAATGGCTGTCTGGCCGCGTCTGTTATTGTTCTTTGAACTTGTTTATTCAGTTGGTTCAATATATTATGATCGCAGAGCTTATTCGTCATACAGTATGGTATGACGAATAAGTAGTAGGCCCTTGTCCGTCATACATACGACGATGAGATCAGTTTGGTAAGTGCTAAGGGATTGGGGATCTTCCCCTAGAGAGTTTTGTTTGACAGGTCCTCCTATGTTGACACTTAGGATGCCCCAAATAAGGGTTGCAGGTCAAACTTCATAGGCAAGTTACAACATCATACACTTAGATCAACATTAGGGGTCAAATTTATTCCGACCTATGCGTGATTGGGTTTGGTTCCATCTTGTCTGTGATTGGCTGAGAACGCCCATCTCGTGGTATGTAGCAATCCATGGCGGTGACCTGTCTAACATTTCATACTGCCCACGTGCTATGCCGGACTAAATGAAACCTTTCAGATGAGTTCAAGGACCAGGGCTACAAGAAATGATCTGGCATACACCTGGCATAACTCATCCTAGCGCCTGATCGAAACAACAAGAATCATACTGCAATATTATCATGTATTCATACATCCTCCATGGGCCAGACACAATCAGCAACGCAGACCTCAGGGAAAACAAACCAACTACCAGCCGTAGAGGAGAAGAAGAAAATGGGGACGGATAGGCCACACTTTATGAAAACCTCCCAACAACATCACTCGCCAGGCTTCAACCTGGAACCCCCAAAGAAAGAGAAAGAGCGGGAGGCCAAGGAATACACGGAGAAGATACCTTGAGCCAGACACCAAACACATGGGCCACTCCTGGAAGGAGCTGGAGAAGATCGCCTAGGACCGGAGACAATGGAGGTCCACTGTTAATGTCCTATGTCCTAAAAGGACGACAAGGCCAAAGTAAAGTTTACATCATTAGCAGTAAGAGATCTGTCTTGTACCATGCAGTCTATTTACCAGCCCAGACAAGTCTTGAGACTGCATTGTAACGTTTTGGTAAGTTCGTTTTCTAAATTGCGATTTCCGGGGGATGGCTGGGCGGATTATGGCGAAACAAGTATCAAATCAAGGGTAAATCTCTGGAGATTCGTTTGGTACTAATTTTATGACCATATATCCAAAAGTATTTGCAAATGTAATGCAGTCGAGGTCTTGAATTTTAGCATTGATGAAATGCAGATTAGAAGTGTCTACAGCGCCGTCAATCGTTCACATTGATCTAAACACGTGTAACTGGATTTTGTTTTTCACTGAACTTACATTAGAAATAAAGCCACTGCTATGAACACTCTAAACAAAGCTAGTTTTAGTACAACGAGACCACTTCAAGTGGCCTTAGTCTGATTAGGCCCTGGCGCGTTTTGGGGGCTGGAGCGCCATTCGCTTCAATTCAGTCCTATAATTACAATTGTTGTTTGTTGGTGTTTTTTTCTTTTGAAGAATACGATAATCAATGCTTTTTAGAAGCCTAGAGAGCATAGGGGACACGACAGATAAACCAGTCAGGATCAGGATCAACACTCTTGATACCCTATAGTCTGTGAAGAGCTCTTATTGAATAGTGACCATGTGAGCAGGAATGGACGGTCAACATTTCGGTCACATAATACATTTTCATTTATTGATGATAATTACAGATGTTACGACTGTCTATCTACATTTTCCCTACTCTTTACACGAATCTGTTGTCTTAAATTTCACCCAAGGGCATAATTCATCACTTGCAAACGTGCTGAGCGGAGATTCTGCCAACACTTCATTTTTTTTCGAATATGTAAAAAAAAATGATATTCAAGGTATAGATCTATATATACCAAGCAAATCTCCAGAGCTTTAGGTTTGTATTGACACCCACCCCAGCTCAATTCGCCCGACGAACTTTTTTCTGAAACATACTGTGTTTCTGTCTGAAGTTTTGAGCAGCCGAGGGCACCGAACTAGACCTCTGATTGAGTGTAGTGTTTTCCCGAGACTAGGGCCTACTTTAATTGCGTGATGCTCGGTATAACTCCTTAAAGAAAACAAAGATATAAAGAAAGTGAATGAATAGATAATAAAGTACAACCTTTTATTTTTAATTGGAAAACAAACGGAAAAGGGAGAGACTTCCCCAATTAAGATTACTTGAGGAAAGCAGCACATTTTTTAAACTCTCAAAATAACTGTCAACTCCAACACAATTACATTACGCCCTCTCCACGCCTTTCACTTGTAACTGTACATGCCAGTGTCTGGGTGGAATTTAATTAATACAGAATTGGATGGAACTAGATCTAGAAGCATTCCTGTTTAAAGCATCATTAAAAAAAAAGCTAAAGCAATTAATTATATAGAGAAGGCATTTCGTTACAAACCCATTAAAAAGAAAGCTGGCATTGAGTTTACTTTACCTTTGGTATTTAAGACTAATGTTAGAATTAAAAGTCTGTTTCCTTTCAATTCATCTGACCTTAGTCTTTAATCAGGGTTTTCACATTTCTGCACCAACATTCTCACGAAAGGGCATTCGATTAGATTTATTTTAATCTCGATTATGCGAGAGTATTTTGATATACCGTAATAATATTTATCTTTAGTTGCCCGCAGTTTCAAATCTAAATCTTTATTAACCTTTGTAGTTAATCCTTCACACACTAGACCTAACCAGAGACAGAGAGAGGGAGACATGAAAGCTAGCCTCTTTTGCGAAATTGGGTCCGTCCCATACCGCCAGTAACACGCACACACACAACACCCACCCGCGCCCACTCCTTGCCTCTTTCTCTCTATATTTAGTGTCATTGAGTTCTTACACAGACAAACAAAGTCTAGTATCAGGCGGTGAAACAAGAGTTTGTTTCAAACGTCGAACAAATGATGTAACAAAAGACATTCCAGGAATTGAGCAAGCAATGGCAAGGACTGTATTGACGACTGAGTAAGTAAGGACTATTCCTCTTCCCACTCGCCCCTAAATATATACAGACGAGCACAATATCAGATCTGTCTAACACTTTCTAGAATCTGTAGGACTGTTCTGAATAACTCTCGATGCTCTAACAAATAACTAACCAATGAAATACTAGTTTGCCGTTCACTCCCCGCAACGGATGACGTGGCATGGTGACGTTATATTTTCAAGAAGCTTTGAGAAACGTCTACAACGAGAGCGAAGCGTAAACAACCTAAAATAGGTCAATACCAACACTTTTCTTAGTACTAGTAGTACGTCTAGAGAAACCTCTAAACGACAGCTCTAATGTAAACAGGCGTAGATCTAATACATCCCCGGCCGCTTACCGCCTTAAAAAAAAGTATTCTCATTTACTTAAAACGATTGAGATACTAAATGATACCACACCCCGCCGCCCCCCCCCCCCCTCTCCCGCCCACTATTTTTTGGCCCGTGTCCTACGGCTCAGCAACACATAACAACACGTCACTTGATGGTGTTGATAGACAGTCCAAAAATAGAAATGTAAAGGAAGGTTGCTAAAAATATTCACACAGACTATGTAGATGACTACATAAGTTACACTGTGGAAATGTCCGAAAAGATAAATTGCGCACTTTCTCGATGCCTCTGCACATTGAAAATAGAACTTCCCACTTCCCATGGAAAACTACAAAAGCAGTGTCGCAGATATGGCATTCGGTGGCTGAGAGTGACATTTATTAGGGAGGTAAATATTAAACGTAAATTCAACCGGCAGGATTCTCAAAGTAAAATAATACCTACAACACAGCTGGATTTGTACTGTGTAGTTCGGTTATTTTATCGTATTTTTTACGTTCAGACGATTCTGAGAACATTCGACCCCTAAAAAATGTGCCACGCCCCTAACCACTCTTATAAATAGATAATCGTGCTAGTACATCATGCAAGGGAAAATACATTGCGGCTATCATAATACCACACTATGTGCTGTGCTATATCGTTGAAATATCATCCTAAGATTGACAATTATTATAGTATAGTCGTGACTTTAAAAAAAAAGCAATCACTGTTCGCAAAAGCTAAATAAGTTCTTTATTGATCACGATAACACTAATACTGTGTCAACTTTGTAAAAGGATAACTCTGTCCTCTAAAGAAAGGTGAAAACCCCCATTCATTCGAGCCTTAGAATCTTTGTGGATAAGGCAAGGGCACGACATTAAATGAACTCGTTATATCATTATTAGAAGCACGTGAAAAGAAACAAATTCAATCATGATCAAAGGAAATGCCCACACGATTTCTGGCCAAAACACCAACTCATTTTCTGGTCCATACACAGATAAACTATTTAAACACTTTAAAAAAACCCACCAACATCGTCGTCAACGACAACAACAACAACAACAAAAATCCACCACTTGCACAAACAACAACAAGAACTGCCCACAGTAGCATAATCTATGAGTTTGAGACACACTTGGGTTGCCCTTAAACAATGGGCATTCATTCACATCCCCATTGTTATAGTCGGAAGGTATGCCAACACTGTATTGTTCACTGAAATGAATTTCAGAATAGTTGCGAGACCTGTTAATCTACTGGATAAATAAGAAGGGCTGGATTAAGTTGCTTTCATTCTCATTACATGAATTAATTCATCGAACAACAACAACAACAATAATTAATAATGGTATTGAGATAAGAGCACTAATGGCAACGCGTTGGCGTTAGTATAAGTAAGCAACGGTGTTCAGCAATTTACGCGTGTTCGTCATCCAATGATCACAACGTGGAAGCCGGAAGACTCTTAGCAAATAATCAAGCAGCAAGAAAGAAAAATAAGCAGCACAATGGTAGCATCAGCAACAAGAACAGCGACAACAACATGATCAATGACCACCACAAGAACAGTAGCACGAACAAGTAATGGAAACAAATCCTTTTTTTTTTTGGCAAAAAGTTTGACATACATTGATCCATTGATGTCAATTTTCAATGGTTATGACGTGATTTTCAAAAAGGGAGAAATGTGGAATTATGTTATTAATAGATCTATTGCCGCTGGGCTAACCTACATCGAGTCCGCTAACTGAACATGATGCCGAAATAGATAGGTACAAAGGCCTTATTTCGTATAATATCTGGTCATTTTCGTTTATTGGTAATAATTATTCTCGCCTTTTGAAAGAATGGGGCAGACCTAGATTTCCCCGCGTGATGATATAGACTCAAAACTCGCAAAACAGTTTCCATGTATGCTACAATGAGACACGCGTCTAATATATATAGTCCATAGAACTCAACACTCCGTGGTGCTGCCAAATGGGGAATCTAAATCTAGATCTATAATCATGATATAGCTCGATTGCGCGATTGCAAAAGTCCTCTGTATATCAGGCTGCAGTCATAATTGGGAGATGAAGAAGAAGATAGCTCTAGATTTGTAAATTAACCCATGCCTAAATCAAGAAATAGGCTAACGCAAGACTATAGCAGGCCAAGCAAACATGAACAAGACCTTTGTTGGTGTTTTATTATATCTAGTCTCGCACGGTCACATGGTGATGATAATATAGTATAATTAGAGAAACGAGAGATATATCTACTTTGTATTCCCTTTCTGGCTTTTGCCAGAGATTTTGCCGAGTTTTAACGAGGCAAAATCTCTGACAAAAGCCAGAAAGGGAATAACATAGTAACGAGAAACAGAGAAACGAGTGGTATATCTACTTTATATCACGCCCTCAGGCATTATAATAGTCGTCTGCTTCTTTTATAAGATTTTTGTTTCTTCAAGATGATGGGCTGAAACTTTCAGTGAAAGAATACAGTGGTTGTCTAGCGCTGCAGAAGTCAGCACTACTGGCGCAAGGCATCTTGGCACATCGAGGGAACATTGTTGACCCTAAATAGAGACGGACGGAGTGCTTACCCTTTACTACTACAACTACACTCAACAAAATAAATCCAAGCGAATCTAATATTTTCCTATGTTACTGAAACTGATAACAAAAAAGGAGTGAATAAAGAACGAATCATGTTACAATTCATCTATTTCTTTAATATTTTAAACATAACATAGGCTTTAATCAACACACTACAAAGAAAGTAGGACATCGATCTAGACAGGCTCTCCCTAGGCATTAGATC
>JAUELK010221250.1:0-10130 GCA_031471215.1 Gastropteron pacificum | reverse complement strand
ATAAGATGGTTTTACGCCGACCACCGATCCAGTGAAAAAGTTCAGTAAAATTTTTCTTGGGCAGTTGGCATCACTGGGTATATGATTGCATTGTCCAAAATTTTGTTCATTTAAACATGTAAATTGTAAGTGTACAGCTGTACTTTAATTGAAGTTTACTATTGGCAATACCAGGTGTGTTGTGTGGACTGGGGATGGCCGCTGTTTCTTCTACAATCCAAGCCAGCGCTTGAGTGTCTGGGAGAAACCAGAAGAACTGCAAAACAGACCTGATGTTGACAAACTTCTCAACAGTAAACCAGACTCTAAAGGAGGTTAGTGCTTCTTTTTATTGTTGGTTTTCTTCTTTTTCCTTCTATATTAGATATCAACATGGTCAAAAGATAATAATAAAGTGTATATACATAGAGCGCTTTTCCCAAAGAAGGCTCTAAGCGCTGTACAATTTTTCACATTGAATGCAAAGGACATGGGGACAAGCATGATTACAACAACAATGTGTTGCTTTGTTCTTTTATAAAACAAATTTCTTTTTTTAGTTGTCGTTTTTTTCATCGCAAGGAAGACAATATCTTTAGAACTGTTGTCCTTACACTGACTGATGCACACCGTCATATGTTTGTCTGTTGTCAACATTGTTTTACGATTGGAATTTCAGAAAAGAAGAAGGAAGAAACAAATGATGAAGAGGAGGAGCCACCAAGCAAGAAAAAGAAGTGAGTGTTTGTTCTGTCCTTGTGACTTTATTTCTTTAGCTAGTCTTCTTTTCTTGAAATCAATTCTCATGTGAAGGCCTTGAAATCATTCACAGCGACTAGCTTTAAGGATACTTCAAAAGTAACAGATGTTTGAATCAACTTGTGAAGAAAAAAGAGAGTAATATTTTTTTAAATATTTATTTTAAACAGAAAAAACTTTGCAATGTA
Source organism: Gastropteron pacificum (assembly GCA_031471215.1). Lineage (NCBI taxonomy): Eukaryota > Metazoa > Mollusca > Gastropoda > Cephalaspidea > Gastropteridae > Gastropteron > Gastropteron pacificum. The sequence goes on along the minus strand of JAUELK010221250.1, from coordinate 9,204 downwards.
TTCTAACATAATTACCCACAGCATTCTTTATGGACCCCCCAATCAGCTCAGACAGTCAAACAAGTACATAAGACTGGATAAGAGTGAACAACTCCACGGCAGGGAATAACAACATTCTAATATAATTGTGTATCTGAAAAAAATATGTACCATTGAAGTAACCTATTGTATACACAAATTTAGAACATCTCTTATATGGCCTACTGCTATGTTTATTTTAATGAAATTCTCCTCTTTTCAGGACTGAGCCTGAGAGTACTGAGGAGAAGAAGGATGGTTCCAACAAGCAGATAGATGTTGGTAAAGAGGCAGCTATTGAAGCAGAGGTCCAGGCAGCCAGACAGAGGGCTATGGTACCCCTGGAGATCAGAATGAGACAGTTCAGAGACATGCTGGCAGAGAAAGAGGTTGGTCCAGACATAGTAGTTATGTGCCATTTCAGGGAGAAGTGCTATAGAAATGAACTTTCTTATTTTTACAATATATAGGGTTTTGGGTTTATTCCACCATTTATACATTAATACAAGCTGTCAATCATGAGACCTTGTGGTTTTGAATAGTTGATACATTCTTAAATCGCCAAGAGAAAAAGTTTTATCGAATGCAAAAATTAATTTACCTTTGTTTTGTTTTGGTAATCCATAGGAATCGAGTGCATTTCAAGTGAGAAGAATTCTGGTTTTACCAGTAGATTCACTACTACTTAAGTTTTGTTACATTTCTTCTTGTGGTTTACATTGATGAAACGTTGATTCAGAAAAAAATGCAGAAAGGGACCTACAACTACAACAACATTCAATGGAAGGTTCTCCTCTCACTCTAAATCTAAAGATATTTTTATTGAGTCGCAATTTTCATTTTCTGCAGGTTTCTGTATTCTCTACTTGGGAGAAAGAGCTCCACAAGATTGTGTTTGACCAGCGCTACCTGCTCCTGCCCTCACGCGAGAGGAAGCAGGTGTTTGAGCAGTATGTGAAGGAACGGGCAGAGGAGGAGAGGAAGGAGAAGAATCGCAAGATCAAGGAGAGGAAGGAGACCTTCAGGCAGCTGCTTGAGGAGAGCAAGCTACATGGAAAGTGAGTGGAAGTCACATAGAACCTGTGTAGCAGGCTCCAGCATTAACTAGTGTAAACCTGTTGACTTTGATTCTTTTAAATTGTCTATAAAAGCAAAGAGCGAGACTAGCGCTCAAGCTGTTGGAGGAATGAAGGGATGATGACATCTTTAAGATTCCACATTAGCTGCCTGTTCAGTGTGGTGTGTTTTTATGAGAATTGTTGCTACATTTCAAATTGCTGTTATCCAGTTTTCATGTGCATAATCATTTTGATTGTGGACTATCATGTCTTAAAACATTGTGTCATAGAATACAGAGTTCTGATATGATCAAAGAAATGTCTTTAGAAATAATGACGCAGCCAATAAGAATTTTCCCCCTATGTATAGGACAGAATTGATGTAACTCCTCTGTTCCAGGTCTGTGTTCAGCGACTTTGCGGCCAAGTTTGGAAAGGAGGAGAGGTTCAAGGGCATCGACAAAATGCGAGAGAGGGAATCCATCTTCTTAGACTTTGTCAGTGATCTACGCAAGAAGGAGAAAGAAGAGAAATCGCAAATGAAAGAAAAGGTAATTATTTCTTCCAGTGCTTCAAGACTTGCAAGCAGTTATGACCCCTTTATAAAGTGTTTCTTTCAATCATTTCAGACTCTTCTGCAGCTTTAAAGAACCAATACTTTGAATATTGAAAAAGTGAAATGACAAGGATTGCCTTGTTATTTGTATAAGTGATGGAACATTTATGAAGGGGTCACATGTTTTTTTTTCTGGATGGGGAAGAAATTTATCAGTACTTTCGGAGCAATCTTGTTTCATTATAAGTACTAATTGTATCAGATTACCCCTGTTGTTGTAGAGATGCGTCATATTATGTCATTTCATTTGCATTTCAAACTTGAATTCAAAATTAAAACATGTTTACATTTTAGAAGCATTAATGTATGTCTCATGAAGCTTTGATGTTTTGCCCACTTACCAGTCACTAAGTTTCTTTCTCTTTGAACCCCCATCAACAATAGCTAAATGTTAATGATTCTTATAAATAATTGAAAAATGCCTATACTTTACCTATTTCTGTTAACTTATTAATTGCATTTCATCACAGATTTTAGAGTTTGACACCATATATATTTACATTTTGTTCCTCTTATATTTTGTTCATGATCTAATTCATTCAACCAATGATGAGAGATAGCAGAAACATCTTGCAGAAATGTCCTTTAACACTTTTTATCAACCTGTTAGACACCCATTGCTTTGTCTTTAAACTTGACAGTCAGACTAAGGTACAAGCTATCAGGCTTTTACAGTCTGTTGCACTCATTGATGGATGACTACATGGAAATGTACATCCTGCAGTGTTCTAGCTCAATCTTAAGGGAAAGAGTGAATCGTTTCACAACCAGAGAGCACTTTGACATGTTGATGCAAAGTGTTGAAGTGTTTAGTTTACTATACTAGTTAGATACTGTTGTTGATGGTTGACAATGTTTCTATCCTGCACATTGAATTACTCTTTTTTTTTTTACTTTGTGATTAGAGCATGTCTACATTGTGTAATTATTGTTCTCAACCATCTGCCATTATGACTCCCATCTAGTTAACTCAATGTTTTCATGATCTTAAATGACAAGTCATAACCTTTATTAATTTCTAATTTCTAAGCACACAAAATAAGCCTTTGCTTTGCCTGTTTGTTTTTTTCCCTCAATCATTTTATGGAGAAATTGCTGATGGTCATCAGTGCTTGACGTGATCAGACTGGCTTAGAATCCAGGCATTGCATTCTACTAGCTTGACTTTTCCTCCACAGCTTAGTGGCCAGAAGATATCACTTGGCATTTAGCTTTGATTTTCATCACCCATTTAGTTATTTTGACCTTTGCATTGATGATATAACTGTTAGCCAAGTGTTGTGCCCTTTGTCAGGCTGTTTTTATTTCAGCTTCTCCCTCTCAGCTCAGCTACTGTAAGTCTTCTGATGTGGAGAAATCTTATATGTAGATATCTTTGGGATCATTCCAAAAGCACCTTGATTGTTTTCTAATAAATCTTCTTTGACATAATCCTTAGTCATGATAAGTTACATTGCACGAAATTCTTGACAGAACTTGCTTGCTTAAGATAGAGATGATAATTGTCTACAAATCTATAGATAAGATAATGCTGGTTTTACAACATGCAATGAAAATAGTATTGAGTTCTTCTAAAAGTCTAATTGAATGAAATACCTCATTAGTGGTTTACTTAACTGTATTGAAATCGTTTAAAGGCATTCTATTCATTGATTGACTCATTTTCTAGAGGTATACAATTATTTGTTTGCTTTTTCATTTTTATAGGAGATTCTGATGCTTGAAAACTTTGGATTTTTGAGATAAGCAATGTAATCTTATGTAGAGATGATGGTGATGATGTTTAAGTTCATGATACAAAGGCTTACTGAATGAATAATGAATCACTTAATGAATAGAGCCATTGGCTCCACAACTATTTGAGATGAGTTCTTGTTTTAAATTCTAAATCAATTTTCCTAAACAAAGTGATAAGAAGAGTTAAAAAGCAGTTTGTAATGCCACCTTAGCCAAAGCATTTGCCTTTATGCTAACATGTGTAAACTTTGTTCCCCCCCTGGATGTGGAAGAAGCAAAGGTCCAGAAGCTGTAGACAGCAAGCTTGAAGTAATGACGCCTGGTCACTTGCAAAATGCAATTTGACCCCAGTGCGGATATCCTAGTCCTCGCTCTGTGATGATCATCTCTGGTATATAGCACTGCTATTGTTTTGTTCTTGTCATCCCACATCTTCCACATGACTACTATTTTACCCACTCTCTTAGTCCTCTCGCTACCATGGATCCACTCATCATCTCTCAGTGCACTGGAGACGACATACCTTTCAGCAAGTTGCACTGAACAACGCAGTACAAAAAAAACCTCAACTTACCAAAACAGAACTATACCATTTTGACAGCTTCAAAATAAAACATTGCGCGATTGCCAAAGTCCTCTGTGTGTGAGGCTGCAGTCATAATTGGAAGAAGAAGACATGCAAAGTTTAAGGCTAGGAAATGAGAAACAGCCCCGTTTTGAGTTGGTAATGATTGCTCTAATTGTGGAGTATGTCCCCCCTTTTGAAAAGGTATAGATCATTATTTGAAGTGGATGAATTGTCCTCTATGTTCTACACATACTTGCTAAAGGTATGCAGTTGCTATCTCATTTTATGATAGTTGTTTTGAATACTTGGCATGTTTTCATAAAACCATATACTCTTCATGTAGATCTGTATAATAAACCAAAGATTAACAAACTTTATTCAAATATGACTAGAGATGTTACGACTAGAACATTTAGTAAAGAGGATTGACTTTCAGTCACATGTAACATTTTTTTAAAACTCAGAGGAGTGTAGATTTGTGCTGTAAATATTTTATGAATCAATTCAGTGATAACTGTGTAGGCTTTGCACTTTTTACTTTTCATGCTATGTTGACCATGACTTCTCTCTCCAGGGTGTATGCAAGGGCATGTGGTATGGGTGGTGTGCGACTGGATCATGGGATGGCAACTCTAGTGCATTGCTATGTCATATTGATAGAATTGTACACTTTCTTTGGTAACATGATGATGATAATAACTTTGCGTGCTCACATGTCAAGAGAGCAAGTGGTCTGTGATCTTTGGGTCCGTTCTGGTTGAAGAATATAAATTATATTTATTCATGAGGCCTCTAAAGACCTCAGGCTGCAAATTCAAATCATTCTGTACACAGCGCAGATAAACCAATTTCTCCTTGCTTACTTGAAATGTTGCACATGTTTTAAATACTAGAATGATATTGTCCTATGAATTGATGTAAGGCTTTAGGTAAAGTTCAGCCACTCTTTTGTTGTACTTATTGTTGAAAACTGAATCCTTGAAGCTTGGTGATGGAACTACAGACTTTTTAGAAGCTTGTTTTGAATAAGGATTTCTGAATACCTTCAGATAAGCTTTTTTATAACAAATGTTTTGTTGAGCATCTGTGTTCACACGAAAAAGCGCCATTCACTATGACTTTGATCTTTGACTAATTTTTTGTGTGTTTTTTTTTATGTGTGCCCACCTTTCGACTCGAGGGACAGGCATCCACTTCAAGGTTTCATCTGGGTCTTTTCTGTTTTCAGCTCAAGTCTGACTTTGTGAAACTGCTCAAAGAGACTTCCAACATTGAGCGCACGTCACGCTGGAGTGAAGTGAAGAAGAAGATCAACTCTGACCCTCGCTACGAGGCCGTGGACAGCAGCAGTAGGAGGGAGGACTGGTTCAAGGACTACATCAAAGGCCTGGATGATGTGAGTGCTAGATGGTGGTTGTAGTAGTAGTAGTAGTAGTTAGTAGTAGTAGTAGGGGGAGGAGGGAGGACTGGTTCAAGGACTACATCAAAGGCCTGGATGATGTGAGTGCTAGATGGTGGTTGTAGTAGGAGTAGTACGTCATGTGCTTTGGGCCACACTTGAATCCACATTAGTTGTTAGTGTAAGATATAATAGAAATGTAGATTAGACTCAATTGACTTGATGGTTTGTCTACACTTCTTTCAAGTTAAGTGAAGAATAGTTTACTAGCTGATAGCGAGTCAATTTTTTTTAAACGCACCATAGAATCGTTTGTAGGGTTGAAATGAGTAACACAATGAATCAGTCTATCAACTTTAGTCAGGCTGAGCTGTAGACTCATTTCAGCTAAGACTTTGAGTACTTATTTTGTGTGTGTTTTTCTGTGTTTCAGTTGTCATCAGAGGATGAAGACCGCAAAGAGCGTGAGAAGCAGGAGCGCATTGAGGCCAGTTTGAAGAAGCGGGAAGAGGAAGTGAAACAATCCTTGTCTTCGTCTCTGAGAGAGCGAGACAAAGAACGTGAGCAACACAAGAAAGATGAGGCCATCCAGATCTTCAACGCTCTCTTGGCAGACTTGGTGAGTAGATTGGTGATCTCTCCACATAGCGTCTGTGTCCATTAGTAGGACATAAACAAATGTACCATTTTTTTGATTTTGTAAAATATCACAATTGCTATATACACACACTCGAAATCAATGGTGCTTTATGTGTGACTAGGGTACAGTTGGTGATTTTTTCGTTGTTCTTGTCAATCTGTCAATTTGTGGTTAGATGTGAGACCAATTTTTGTTTGTATTGTATTCTGTTATTATTTATAATTAAAGGATCATAGGAACGTCACATTTGATATGATTAATATGTTCCTTTCTTTCCCTTCAATCCTTTCAAAGTTTAGTATTAAAAGTATGAGATGAAGATATTTCATGTGTTCTTTCTTTCCCTGGGACAGGTGAGAAACTCTGAGGTGAGCTGGAGAGACACTCGTAAACAGTTACGCAAGGACCACAGGTGGGACATGACCGACAGTCTAGAGAGGGAGGAGAAAGAGAAACTGTTTGAGTCTCACATTGAAGGATTGTTCAAACGTAACAGAGGAATGTTCCACTCTCTGCTTGATGAAACTGAAGTAAGTTAATCACAAAGTCCACGATGTTTGGAAAATAGACCGATCGTCTTAGTACTGATTTTTGATCAAATTAACTTTTCTTATTGTTATGTTGTAGTAATGAAATATATTCAAATAATGGCCGATAGGCGGCGCTGTGTGGCAACTGGAGTTTGGTTCAGCTAAAAGGGGAGCTCATAACACTAAGGTGAATTTCCCTGAGAAGGGATGAAAGCAGTATACAAAACTTATAGATGTTGTAATCTTGTATTGTAGTGCAACATCTTGACTTGAGATAATAGTAATATTTCATATTGCAAAACTTCTTTACCTTCTTCTTGCCTCTACAGATCTCTCTAACCTCAACATGGAAGGAAGTGAAAAAGCAGATTAAGGAGGATCCCAGATTTGTCAAATTCTCATCCAGTGATAGAGTGAGTACTTCCATCTTTACCACAATTGTCACTAGTGATCTCTGTAATGTATACAGCAATTTGGCCTACAAGATGTGCTTGAACTTGTGAACTCTTATTTGCCGGGGGGGGGTAGGAATAAGAAGCAGGACATTTCACTTTGGTGACAAGGTTTTGTTGCTTTGTTGTTTTTTTTCGATTCCTCTATGTAGGTCTATTATGTGTTATGAAGCTGAAAGATAGATACTGCTACATCCTTTCTTTTTTTATTACTACTATATTTATACATCATCCGTTTCCCTAGCCTTAGGTGTGTACAGAAAATCCTTGACTGCATTACCTACCAGCTTTAGAACTTTTCAGATCACCTAACATTGACCATCTTGAAATTGCTCAGATGTTTGATGTTTATTTTAATCACTCTACTTGTTACATGGGCTGTTTGACATGCATGATGAATGTGCCTCAACTCATACTCACAGAGAAAGCAAGGACAATTTCAGAAAATGTTTGTTGCCACTATTCAGTTCTGATGTTAAATGTTTGGTTTTGCAATGATTTGACAGAAACGTGAGAAGGAGTTCACCGTGTACATGCATGAGAAGTTCACCACTGCCAAGAATGACTTCAGAAGCCTACTCAAGGAGACCAAAGTGATCACATACAAGTAAGGAAACCCACCACACTGGGTGTGTGTGTGTGCCTCTTTTTAACACTTGTCATATTCTGAACAGAACTGGTAAATTTCAATATGATACAGTCACGCATAGAGGTAGAGTAGGATTGTCAGGACATCCATTGTGGCAGCTAACATTGCGAGTGATGAGGCTAACAGAGGATGATACAGTCAGGACTTCTATTCCTCTAGAAACGGTTCCATACTCAATCTATCTCTGTATTTTTTAATGCAGTTCAGATGTTTTTCTTCTCATCTTCCGGTATTTTGCTCTCAAAATTATGAGAAATTTTTTGGGGGGTTTAATTAATCACTTGTGATAGGCATAGTTTGTTTTCAGCCATAAGCATTGAACATATCAATTCACTGGATACAATTTACTTTAATTGATGTTGTAATAACTATACCAATTGTTTGTATGAGCACTGCATATTGTTAAGTATGCTGATTGTTGTGCATTGTACTTATTGTGAAGTGCTTTGAGCCTTTTGCATCAGGGAAAGGCGCTATAAATGAACTTTATTATTATTATCATTCATTATTATTGTTCTTATGATGACATATTATTGGTAGTAAGAAATGATACAATGACAATTTGTGTTGACAGGACCAAGAACATGGTGGAGGACAATCAGGGCCATCTGGATGACATAGAGAAAGTTCTCGAGGTGGGTGGCTCATTTACTCTTTCTTCTTTGATGTCTCAATGACATTACAAGACTTTATTGGACATCTAAAATTACAATTAGGCTACCTAAAATGCACCATAGCTGGTCCTATGCCCGATTGAGAAAGGAGGAAGGTTAGATGAGGGATTAGCTCTCCCTCCCTGTAAAAAAAAGAACATATCACACAAACGCAGACTAAAAGTACTATTGCAAACTAAGAATTCTTTACTACTGGAAGAAAGCTCCCAGGGGTTCAAGCAAGAAGTCAGTATTGAAAGTTCCAGTCACAGAGTTGACAATGTTTTGTTCAAGGTTTTTATTTATTTTTTGGTGTTTTGCATTGTTGTCAGGTTTTATAGTTTATACATTAGGCAGGTTTCTAGAAGTAGAAGCCACCAAAATGCATGGCTCAGGCTTCAATTCTGATCCTAAGGCAATGTTAAAACTCACTGAAAAGTTTTATGTTTTAATGAAAGTTTTGTAACATTTGTACGATTCACTTCATGCAACATTTCTTCTGGTTTTTTTTTTTCTTATTTATTAAAATAGAATAAGATAGTGAAAATGGGGACCAAGCGTTTACATCAAAGTAGTGCCTGATTGCTTGTCATTTTTAAACTTTCCCTTTTTACTGTGTGAATAAACCAATACAATATTTTGATCCACAGAATGACAAGCGTTTCCTGACCCTAGACTGTGTACCAGAGGAGCGTCGCAGGATCCTTCTGTCTCACATTGAAGAGCTGGACGCCAAGGGCCCTCCCCCTCCCCCCACCGCCTCAGCCCCCTCCCACAGGGGCTCTAAGTAGAAGTCAGCACCAACAACTGTAGAGAGCATTGTGTCAAGATACAATCTCACCTCACACTTGGATCTCTGCTCAATGTTCACACATACCTCCCCC
>JAUELK010221239.1:0-10131 GCA_031471215.1 Gastropteron pacificum | reverse complement strand
ATGAAGAGTAGACCAGTTATGGTCGCTGTACAGGCAAAATTCAAAATTGAACCCTGCCATAACCCCCTCGTCCCCCCCCCCCCAAATAAAATGGTCGATAGGCACTGCTTTGTGGCGACTGCGTGTTCGCTTCAGCGAAAAACGGAGCTCATAACACTAGGCAAATTTCCTGAGAAAGGATGAAGAAAGTGTATACAATACAATAGTATACAATACAATACAAAACAATACAATACAATACAAAACAATACAATACATTACAATACAAACACAATACAACACAATACAATACTATACAATACAATGCAAAACAATACAATACAATACAATACAACACAATACAATAATACAACACAATACAACACAATATAATACAATACAATACAACATAACACAATACAATACAATTCAATACAATACAATTCAATAAGATACAATAAATTACAATCAATACAATACAATACAATACAAATCAATACAAAACAATACAATACAACACAATACAATTCAATGCAATACCATACAATACAACACAATACAATACAACACAATACAACACAATATAATACAATACAATCAATACAATACAACATAACACAATACAATACAATTCAATAAAATACAATAAATTACAATCAATACAAATCAATACAGTACAATTCAATACAATATAATACAAATCAGTACAATACAACACAATACAATTCAATGCAATACCATACAATACAACACAATACAACACAATACAATACAAAACAATACCATACAATACAAAACAATACAACACAATACAACACAATACAACACTATACAATACAATGCAATGCAAAACAATACATTACAATACATTACAATACAATACAATACAATATAATACAATCAATACAATCAATTCAATACAATAATACAATACAACATAACACAATACAATACAAATCAATACAATACAACACAATGCAATACAACACAATACAATACAATACAACACAATAATACAATACAACATAACACAATAATACAATACAACATAATACAATACAATACAGCATAACACAATACAATTCAATACAATACAAATCAATACAATACAATGCAATACCATACAATACAACACAATACAATACATAATACAATACAGTACAATACAATACAGCATAACACAATACAATCAATACAATACAATGTACTGTGATCTCTGCCCTCACAGGTGGACCAGAAGCTGGTCAAGTCATTCTCTGAACAAATCTTTCTGTCTGGTTTTGTCCATGCTGACCCCCACCCTGGCAATGGTGAGTGCTCTCCCTTGGTACATGCACTATTATTTGTATTTATGTATTTTTTGTGTGTACAATTGGCAGCGCGGTGGCTGAATGGTTAACACGTTGGGTTAACGTGTTTGGTCTCCAAGCGTCTCACGGGTTCAAATCCAGATTCTGAACATGGGTTGTTTGGGCAGTTTTAATTGCTCTCCACCCCGTCCTATTTGGGACAGACTTTAAAATGTAGGTCCCACCTCTTATATATGATCTAAAAAGTGTCGCTAGGGGTGTAAAACTAAATCTTAAAAAAAAAAATTCATTTTCAGATTTGAGGGGGGTTGCAGGTAGAGCTGGGCAAAACCCGTACTTTCAAGAAATCACTAGTATCAGGTACCCGCGGGTACTCGTACTCGAAAAATTAATCACTCTTGAGCCATAAAATTCACCATCAATCTTCCTCCGATGAAGGACAATGAGCGGGGTGTGGCCATCGGTGAGGGGTATATCGAAGTACATGATGACTGACCCACAAAACTGACCCATCCTCAAGTGCAAAACAATATCTTGGGTGGGCCTTACGATAGCATCAGCGACGACGGTGACATTGACACCCAAGATGACGACGAGGACGTTTTTGCGGCGGGCACAAGTGAATACGCCCTTTTGAATATACAACAGATTAACAGATTAGTGATTACTCCCGCGGTTTCATCTCGAATACCCGGGGTCCCGTAGCCGAAGCAATACCCGGAGTAACCGGTTACTTATCCGGGTACCCGCCCAGCCCTAGTTGCAGGTTTGAATGGCTGCCAGATTAGTGTCAACTTGTTGTTTGGAAGACGTTTCTCAGTATAATCCAAAGTCTATATTTTTATATTATCTTATCTTATTTCATATTCTCTAGCCTTATTGTACCTTATCCCATCTTATCTTGCCCCATGATCTTTATTTTATCTTTTCTCATCTTGCCTCATTTTACTTTATCCCATCTTATCTACTTGTTGTCTTTGATATGGTCCAAGAAGAATTCCCTTGATGATGAATTGAGTATACCTTACCTTATCTTATCTCATCTCATCTCATTTGCCCACGTGCTGTGGTCAACTCGATGACTGCATTGCACATAGCAGTTGTCTGGCCTGGAGGGGTCTTGTGACTGCATTGCAAAATTGCATGAACAAGGGGCCAATTTGAAGGCCCTCCAGTCCCAGGCTGCAGAGCTAGACTGCCATGGCTCTGTAGGTCTATTAAGACCACTTGAAGAGTGAAGAACTCATAACTTGTGCCTGATAGAAACAAACAAACAAATCTCATCTCATCTGTCCGTACCTCCCTTTTTGACTCCCCCCTGTCCCAGTATTCGTGAGGCCGGGACCAGACGGCAAGGCCCAGCTAGTCCTCTTAGACCACGGCCTGTACGACCGTCTTAAGGGTGAGCACAGACGTGCACTGTGCCAGCTGTACAAAGCCATCATCATGAACGACGAGGATGCAATGGACCAAAACTCTCTGGAACTGGGGGTCAAAGGTTGGTCTACAATAGCGCTGTAGTGCTAAGGCTTTTCGTAGCTTCTCTGTTATCATTCTTTACATTTAAACAGTAAAGATAAAAAATATCATCATAAATGCAATATTGCAACTCAATGAAACTGGCACCATACATAGTGAACCTGTCTTTAAGAGACATCTGAAAACCCATCTGTTTAGAGCCTCATTCTGTGACTGAAATGCTTTTCAGATTGTATAGTTGTGTGTGCATGTGTGGGTATAATTATACATGTACATGGTATGTTTGTTTGTTTGTGTATTGAGCGCCTAGAGCCCATGTAGTGGGGATAGACACTATACAAATGACCTTCATTATTATTATTATTATTATTACTACGTTATTATTACTGGAGAGACCATCTGAGTGAACGAGAATGATAAGAATTTGATTACAGACATTTTTTTGTTGTGTCTTACTTCTATTACTTGTTGAACTTTACAAAAGTGATGAAGTAATGAATAATGAGAAGCTTTCATCTTATCTGCTTTAGCTATTCTGTCAGCTGCTTACACAGTTACCAACACAACATAGGGCGGGCCCCACACTTACACACACAACCCCCCCAACCCTTATTTAACTTATTTAACCCCGCACCACCTCACACACTCAAGAAAACAGGAAAAAACACATTACAGTTACAGGAAAAACTAGTCTGTCAAGAAGAAATTTCATCTTGGTCCTTACCATGCCTAGACACACATCAGGCTACCTCTAGATCCTTGTTAGGACAACTTGAACTGGGAAAAGAAATAACGTTAAAGAATATTAATAATTAAAGCTGATTTATACAGTGCTTTTTCTTGCTCGCGTTCATAATAATAATAAGTTTAATACTAGCCGATTTATATAGCGCTTTTTCTCACTCAACATCGAAGTGCTTTACAACATATTATTACCCCAACAGACCTGTTTCATACCCAAACCATCTCAACGTCTCGGGAGGCAAACTGGTACCGCTTGAAACTGCCTCTGTAGTACTGGATTTGCATTTGTGGAGCGTACAAATCCATCATCAGGCGCTGGGCCTCTATGCTCTAAGGCGCTGTAGTAGTAGTAGTAGTAGTAGTAGTGGTAGTAGTAGTTGTAGTAATGATTGAAAACATTCGGCCATCTAATGTCTTAACGAAGCCAACCATTTATTGTCCAGGGGAAAACGGGAAAAAGTCGGGAATTTTGCGATGGGTCGGGAAGTCGGGAAAAATGGAGTGGCTACAATGTTCATGTTTCGTTTGGAAAAACAGCCTTTCTACTAGGTCTACACTGTCCAATCAGTGACATTGATGATTAGTTGAGAGGTAAGATGTCGTTAAGTGATATCAGCAATAGTTGTAATCTGTTGTTTGAAGACTACACTTCAAAAGGTACATGTGCGAATTTTAGCTTGGCATTTTGTCATTGATAATAGACTTTTGGGGATCATTTTTGACGCTAGGTGGCATTATTTTCGCCGCAAATTGGGGTCTTGAAAAGAAATTGGGGGGTCTTGAAAAAAAATTCATGGATTTGGTGGGGACCCTGATTGTCTTAACGAAGCCAGCCATCTATTGTCTTAACGAAGCCAACCATTTGCTGTCTTAATGAAGCCAACCATTTGCTACCCCATCCCAGATCCCCATATCTTCGCCATCATGATAATGCAGCGACCTGTGCACATGAAGACGCGCAGGCTGTTTGACCTGAGGCCACCCACGCGCCAGGAGTGGATGGTGATGAGTGCCGAGGACAAGGCGGTCTGGAAGGAAAAGTTCCAGGAGATTCACGGCCGCGTCCTCACCGTGATGAGGGAGATGCCATCGTCTCTCTTCTGGATATTTCGGTAGTGCATGGAGGAGTTGGGTTGTTACTCGATTTAGTGTAAGGAGGGTTCTGTTTGTTAGACTCCTTGGAGGTTTCTGATAGGGCTTTATAGAAAGTGTTCATAGGTTTTTTATTTGGTTGTGTATAGAGTTGGGTTGTTCCTTGATTTATCGTTGGTTAGTGTAAGGAGGGTTCTGTTTGTTGGGCTCCTTATAGATTCTGATAGGGCTTTATAATTATAGAAACTGTTCATAGGTTTTTTATTTGGTAGTGTATAGAGTTAGGTTGTTCCTTGATTTATCGTTGGTTAGTGTAAGGAGGGTTCTGTCTGTTAGACTCCTTATAGGTTCTGATAGGGCTTTATAGAAAGTGTTCGTAGTTTTTTTTACTCGGTAGTGAATGGTATTGTTGGTTGTTATTTGATTTATCGTTGGTTCCTGGCTAGGGTGTTCCTAGGTTTATCGTTGGTTACTGTTTAGAGGTTTCTGATAGGGCTTTATAGAAAGTTTTCATAGTTTTTTTGCTTGGTTGTGTATGGTATTGTTGGTTGTTGTTTGATATATCATTGGTAGAATTTTCGGTAGTACATGGTGTTAGGTTGTTTATTGATTTATCGTTGGTTTTTGGTTAGGGTGTTCCTTAATTTATCGTTGGTTACTGTGAGGAGGGTTCTGATAGGGCTTTATAGAAAGTTTTCATAGGTTTTTATTCAGTACAGTACACAGTGTTAGTTATTTACTTGATTTATCGTTGGCCACTGGTTAGGGTGTCACCTGGTCTACAGTGTATTATTAAACTGGTCGGAGCTTTCTGATAGGGCTATACAAGTTTTGACAGAAGTTTGTTACAAGATAGGGTAATTTGCTCTGGGCGATTTCCACTATTGTTTGTGTCTGATTCAAAGTGAAAGTACCTCATTCAACGTGTCTGAGTGTCAGACAAACACAAATCTGTTGTCTTCAGTTGTTGAGGTGTTTGAGTCTAGGGCATTGCAGCAAGAGATGCTCAATGGTTTCCTCGTGATACTTGCTTCTTCTTCTTCTTCCATTTGTGACTGCAGGCTCATAATAGAGGACTTTTGCCATCGCACAATGCTTGCTGTGGATGAGGTTTGCACAAATGTGTAGAAATACACAAGTGTGTAAAGCAGTCACTGCTAATCTGGGAAAGGGTCTTGTGACTGGATTGCACAATTGCATGAACAAGGAGCCAATTTGATGACCCTCCAGTCCCATGTTGCAGAGCTAGGTTGCCATAACTCTGTAGGTCTATTAGACATCTTGAAGAGCAAACTGCTCATCATACCTTGTGCTTGGTGGCAAACAGTGACAAAGCAGTCACTTGCAAAGAGTCACTCCTCTAGACAGTCTACTCTCTCATTACCAAAGTGACTTTGACCATGGTGATTGTGGGTTCTCCCAAAGTCAGCCTTCTTTGTCTGCTCTGGACTGACTTGGCTTTAGTCCCAGGTGTCACTGATTTCACTAGGTCAGTCTTCTCTCTTGTGCCTGTTTAAAGCAAGTGAACCGTGTGGGCCTAAAAGTATCAGGGTTGCACGTAGCGGGCACACGTTGCTCTTTCCCGAAGGTGAACGCAGCCCAGAGCTAGGTTTGGATCTGCACTTGACAGGCCAGCAAAACTCTAGGCTTCATCAGAAGACACCTGTCATCATGTTAGGCCAACAAAACTCTGGAATTCATCAGAAGACACCTGTCATCATGTTCATGTTGGGCTCTTGACTGCCTTGGCTTTTTCCGAGGTGATAATGGGCGTACGAAGTGAGAAGACAAAAAGACAGCTTTGACATGTTTTCTGGCAGTTCACAGATTGTGAGGTCTTGGCTTTTGACTGAGATGATAGCGGGCATACCTCTTCTTCTTCCTCTTCTTCTCGTTCACCATAATGGGCGTACAAAATGAGCGAACAATTGGACAAAACGACAGCTATTGTGTGCTTTCTGGCTGTTCACAGATTGTGAGATCTTGGCACTTGACTGGCTTGGCTTTGTCCAAGAAGATAGTGGGCGAAAATACGAAATGAGCCAACAATTGGACAAAACGACAGCTGTTGTGTGTTTTCTGGCTGTCCACAGATTGTGAGGTCTTTTGTGAGATCTTGGCACTTGACTGGCTTGGCTTTGTCCAAGAAGATAGTGGGCGAAAATACGAAATGAGCCAACAATTGGACAAAACAACAGCTGTTGTGTGTTTTCTGGCTGTCCACAGATTGTGAGGTCTTTTGTGAGATACTGCTCCAGCGCCCAGTGCCCGCCAAGCGCCCAAAAATGCACCTGCCAACGGCAGTGACGGACAAGGAGCTGGAGCACATGCGCAAAATGGCACAGTTTCACTTTGACAAGATTATGGTGGTTCTCAAGGACATGCCTCGGAATTTGCTGCTGGTCATCAGGTGGTTTCTTTTGTTCTATTGTGGTTTCTTCTGTTCTATTGTGGTTTCTTTTGTTCTATTGTGGTTTCTTTTGTTCTATTGTGGTTTCTTTTGTTCTATTGCCTGTCCTGGAGTCTTTGTTTTACCATTGCTTGTAGGAGGATTGTTTTGTTCAGTGTTCTCTAGTCGGCTTTTATTCTCTTGCCTGTCGTGAAATGTTTTTTGTTGTTGTACTGCTTATAGGAGGATTATTTCGTCGTCAATCTCACCAAGGCATTTTGTCATTTTTCAAAGCCTAAACAATCGCCGCCACGCCCCTTTGTGAGATGGACGACGATTTGTTCAGTTTTCTTGAGTCAGCTTTTACCACCTTCAGGACTCCAGTGGCCTTTATTTTTACACATGTTACATGTTCAAAATTGGGCCAAAGCTCATTATATTCATCCCTCTAGGGACTATTGATAGTCTATTTATTATATGATTGTATAGTTGTGTGTGCATGTGTGAGTATAATAGTACATGTACATGGTATGTTAGTTTGTGTATGGAGCGCCTAGAGCCCATGTAGTGGGGATAGACGCTATACAAATTACCTTCATTATTATTATTACTATTAATTTGTCAGCTAAATATAATGCTTAAAGCCAATTGGAGACGACTCTATGTGGGGCGCCATTTTGATCTTGTTTTTTCGCTGTCACGTTACTGCTGATGGTTAGTGGAAAACTTTTTTATCAAAGAAAAACATACTCTAGATTTCAATTTTCCTCACGATAATTTTGAGGTTCACGGAGTTACATGAATAGGTTGCAGATGATACGCTGCACTTACTACGAATGCCTTATGTCTATGTAATGTAGGAAACAAACGCGAAAAAAGCCCAAAGAAAAAGGAAATCACGAAAAGACCGCCGAAGCGTCCTCTCTGTTTATAAACAACCACAGACCATAAAGGTGTGTTTCCATACATCCGTGATGCGTGATGCGTATTGTCCTTTTCCTATGTGTCCATGTATTTTGGTGTCCGTGATCACGCATTGCTAATTACGGACGTATGGAAACGTAGCAGTTGAATTTCCATGGAAACGTTGTTTACGCATCACGCATCCGCATTACGCTTTGTGTACGTATGGAAACGTAGCTTTAGTCTACAAACGCAGACGTTTTGCGTAGAGCCAACGAATCTGCGCCCTGATCATTCCTAGGATGCCAACCAATCAAAACGTCTGAGACATCCACTGCTTGGGATTCTGGCCACTGACAGATGACATTACATCGCTTCGTGAAGGAGTCGTGTTTCTCCGCCCCTCCCAAACATTCGGACAGTCAGTTCATTGATGTACCAATACCAATTTACATTACAGGTCCATTCCCCCCCAAAAGTGTCCCTACCTTAAAATGTAAAAACTCAAATTTCTGTTTAACTTCATTGATGTACTAATACCAAATTACATTAGAGGTCCATTCTCCCCAAAAATATCCCCCTACCTTAAAACGTAAAAAAAAACTATTTCTGTTTAAATTACACAACACGTCGAATTTAGAAATCATTGTAAGATAACCGCAGATGTGCCATGGATATAATGTATATTCTTATTGCAATCCGTTAACTCTATATGAGTTATTTTGAAATCTTCATAGTAGTATGCTTGTCAATTATGAATTCAGAGAGGTATGGGTCCTCGCACGTTAACCCGTGAACAATTAACTGTGACAGGGGTCGCATGGTTAGAGTGTCCGTACGGTACGGTTGGGTACTCGGGTTCTATCTCCACTCATGACAACATTTTTGTCTCCATTTAATACAATACACTTGCATATCATATCTAGAATCTATGCTTTAAAAAAACACACTTGCTGTAGGCTGTAGGATCTAAAGTTCCTATTCAATCAGTGATGGTCTGTACGTTGGGGGACTGCAGACCCCCCTTTTCGGCGTCTTCGCACGACTTTACGTGCGAATAAAGTCAGCCAATTTAGAGAGGGAGAGGCGGAGGGGGGCAGAGAGATGATTGGAGTCGAAATCAACAAAAGTAACAACTGCAACAACAACAACAACAACAACAGCAACAGCAACAACAACAACAAAATCATCACCAGCAACAACAGCACCAACAAAAGACAAGAAGCATGAGAAAACAGGAAACAAATCCTGGGCTCGTTCATTCATAAGAAGAAGGCACCACCACCGCCGGCTTCAGTCGAATTGAAAGCGATGATTGGTGCTGACGCATAGGCGTCACCAAAGCAGGCCTGTTGGTGAGGGAAACGCAAACAATTTATCACAGCGTCTCGAGAATGATGGCCGGCTGGAAGGCTATTGTCTAGCTTTGGTGGCTCGAGTTTCACCAAGTATGTAAACTCTGCTGTTCTTAGACAACAGAGACCTATGTTCTCGTGAGAGCGAGCAGTAGACTTGCATGGGATCCGTGAGTACCATGCACTCTTGTACTTGTTGTATATTATACCTCCTGGGATGCACTTCGTCACATCAGTGCTGGTTTGTTGTACCTCCTTCAATACCATTGTGTAGATAGACCAAGATAGCACTGAGGTCACGACTTCTTTGTCAGTGTGAGTACTCGCAGTCGACATGTAGATGAGTACATGCTCACTTTCCCAGGTTTACTCTACCCCCTACCCCCTACACCCCCCAACAAAAATAAATCATGACAATAATAGAAGGGTGTATATCAAATGAAGGGGCTACTCAATTCCAGCACATCGACTATGGAAAGAAAGCAAATTGTTTATGTAAAAACGTCTAAATTATATAATCCATTGGTCTTTTGTGTTCACTTTTAGAGCACATTTTATATTTATTTATATTTTTGTATTGGTTGATTTCGGTGTCCTTTCTTAGAGAAGCCAATGTTACAGTCGCTTCATCGGCCCCTTATTTCGGTGGGAACTTTTGTGTCAATCCAGATATGTGTCAAAGCAACCAACAAGCCTAGAGCTTTTTGGATAGGCGCTATAGAAATAAACTTTATTATTAATATCATGTACATTATTTCAGGCACTGGGTTTCATGAGGCACCGGAGGCACTATAGCTTGAACGAGGTGTTCGCGTTCTGGTAGGCCTACATGTTCTTAGTTTACTTAACTGTCAAAGCAAGTAAATAATGAATCGGGGAA
>JAUELK010221228.1:0-10134 GCA_031471215.1 Gastropteron pacificum | reverse complement strand
GAGAGAGAGAGAGAGAGAGAGAGAGAGAGAGAGAGAGAGAGAGAGAGAGAGAGAGAGAGAGAGAGAGAAGAGAGAGACAGAGACAGAGACAGAGACAGAGACAGAGAGCATAAGTGTGATTATTTTACACTCACCATCATCAGCATCCATGGACACGCCGATGGCATATTCTGCAATCGTGTAGCTCTTCGGCTCCTCGTGACCATCAACAACGATCTGTTTGGCCAAATCGGGACAGGGGCCGTCTGAACCCGGGCTGTTGGTGCCAGAGTCGGGAATACAAGCATCCTCTTTATCATCACCAGAATCATCTCCAGCTGCAACGGTGGTCGTATCAACCTCCTTCATCGCTGTGTTGAGCATCACCCCGGCAGACTGGGACACTAACTGTGTCAATGTCTCGCCAGAAGGGTCACTGGTGGCCGCAGATGGATCCTCGTCACACTTCTCCTGTTTGGCTGAATCGACGTCCAGAATCGGAGCTGCCACTGTGTCCATGACATATTGAGCGGCGGACGATAACGAGAAGCTGGTTTCTGCCTCTTCTTCTTCTTTCTCATCCTTGTCCTCGGTGAATACCGGAGACACTGAGGGCTCAGAATAAGCTTCTTGCTGTGAATCCTGTGAGTCTTCCGTCAGGGATGGTCTGAGGACGATGCTGGCAGTGGACACCACAGTAGGGGAGTTTAGAGGAGAGTAAGAGTCGTCGCTATACTCTTCGTCGTCCTCCTCCTGTTCCTGCACTTGTTCAGCGTCAGCTGGTGAAGATTCCTCATCGGACACAGGCGTAACAGTCACCTGCACACATTCCGTTGTTTCTTGCACCGATTCAATAACATCTTCTACAGCATTGTCTTTGGCAACATTTTGAGCAACGTCTTTTGCAAGGTCACTGACATCTATTCTGTCTGTGTTATGTGAGGCTTCTTCCTCGGGAGATTCTGGAGCGCTGACGTCGCTGGGGACAGCATTAGATGTTTGCTCTGTAGGAGCACATTCAAGAGAAACACTTTGGACCACATTTACTACTTCCTCGACGATAACGGGACTTTTTCTCGAAGAGTCTTCGTCTTCCTCTTTTTCTTGTGAACACAAGGTACTGCTTGGGGTATCCTTTTCTGAATTGTCAATTTGCAACACGTCCTCGACACTCTCGCTGGTAAAGTCTTTGATTTCAGTAACACGCTCTATGACAGAATCTTTGTCTGCAGTAACGCTTTCGATGAATGACTTGTTCTCTTCACTAGCACGCACAACAACGGAATCATCATCCTTCTCATCAGCACTACCACTAGGAGAGCTACTGTCGTTTGTGAGGTCATCGCTCAATGAAACATTCCCATCACAAACTTTTTCAGTAATTGACTCCACTTTTTCTTTTGCAATGTCAAGGATTGAACTCTTATCAACATCGCAACTTTCCACAATACAGCCCTGTTCTGTAGGGACATTCTCTTTGACACATTCTTCCTGCACTGTGACACTGCTAAGTATTGAATCTGCCTCCGCAGTAACCCCACTTACGACAGACCCAAACTCAGCACCAGCCTTATCAAAGGGAGAGTCATTTTCGACAACTGCACTTTCAGAAATAGGAGCTTTGTCATTCGAACTACTGTCAACGATTTGTGCTGTAACACTATCGGTGGCAGATTCTTTCTCCACAATAACAGAGCTCACTTCAGCTTCGACTTTCTCAACAGCAATGTCTTTTTCATCCTTAACACTTTCGAGAACGGAATCTGTATCCATCGTAACACTTTGCAAAGAATCAAGAAGTGAATCACTGGAATTGTCTTTTTCCGCGGGCCCCTCGTTTTCAGCTCTGTCCTCAACACCGACTGAAGGGTTTTTACTTTGTATTGACGGGGAATCTGTGATAATTTCTTGAGCTCCACTAAATACAGAATCACACAAGGATGGCATGTTTGCACTTTGCTCTTCTAGTGCATCTGAAACCTTCTCAGATAAAGAGTTATTTGTACATTCATTCTGGTCACCAGAGTCTTTAATCTCACATTTTGTTTCTTCACTTGATATGGCCTCGGTGACCGTTTCGACCAGTGCCTCCTTTTTGTCTTCCATTGGCTCTATTGCCTTGGGATCTAGAATGTTGGAAATCCTGTTGTGAGCACCCTCGGTCACAGGTGAGTATTGTTCAACCGGACGTCGTGGTCCAAGTTTTCGAGGCGGCGGCGTCAGGTCAGCATTCTCAACGGCCTTCGGCGTCGTCAAGGCAACCTTCTTTTCGTTTGGACCTTTGTCAGAAGCCCCACTGCTTTTCTTCCGCAGAATAGCAGTTCGAAGGCGAGGACCAATGGAAATCTTCTTGAGAGCGCCAGGGGTATCAGAGTTGCTGTCGGAGCCAGGTGAAGCTGGATCCTCTAACAGGTCGTCCTGCCTGGGGCTAGATGGTGCGCTGTCACGAGGGGACGAAGGGGAGTCTGAGCATGGCCTGGAAGGACTCTCTGTCGTGCTGACATTCAGAGCCTCAACAGTCTCTACACTCTGGGCTACCAGGGGCTCCACACTCACGTCGATGTTGAGGCTTTGGCTTGCCTCCTCCTGCTCACTGGGTGGAGGACTACTCGGCGGTTCCACACTGATCTTGTCACCAGGACCAGAGTGGGTCTCAACCTCAACACTTTGGATCTCTGATTTCTGCACAGCATTTGTCACTGCCTCTGCAGCTTGTTCTACCGCTGCTGCTTGCTCAGTACCAATTGCTTCAACTGACGCCTTCGCATCTTCGGCATCCTGTTTCACCTCTGCTGCTTTTTCTTCTATCTCTACCATAGACTTTGTTTTCTCCTTTCTTGAGAACAGCTGACTAAGTCGCTTTGACATTGAATTTTTCTTTTCTCTATGCTTTACCTTTTCTCCCTTTTCAGCAGCTTTTTCTTCTGCCTTTTTCTTCTTTTCTTGTTTAAGCCTCTCTTTTTCTTTGGCTTTCTCTGCCTTCTCTTCCTCCTTCTGTTTCTTGATCTTCTCCCTTTCGAGCCTATCCTTTTCTTTCTTTTCTCTGTCCATTTCTGCCTTGAGGGCTCTCTCTCGCTCAGCATCAGAAACAGTTTTCTCAACTTTGGGTTTCTCACCGAGAAGATCTTTGGCAGCTTCAACAACCGTATCCGGCACTTCCACACCAGGGGTTTCCTCTATCTTATCCTTCTGAGAAATTACTTCTTCAGCAACTTTGTCAACAACCGTTTCCGCGGTGGCATCGGCACTCTTTGACAACTCCGCTTGAACCTGAGTGTCCTCAGCTGTGTCAGCTGGCAGGGACACTTCGCCAACCTCAATAGGCAATGCTGTTGACGATGCCACGAGGGCCTCGATGTCTGCCTCTGCTTTTTCAGCAACTGATACTGCTTCTTCAGCTTCATCAGAGAGTGATGAACGAGAAACCTCCACTGCATGTTGCTGTGATTCACCAGGGACGTCTACAGGTACCTCTCTGAATTCACTTGGCAGGTCAAACTCACCAACCTTCGCAAGCAGATCCTGAGGCACAACTGATGAGCCGACATCCTCTGTGATGTCGTTGACTATGTTTGCAACGACTAGGTTATCGCATGCTTCATTTCCGCAAGCGATATCAGACTCGGCTGGGGTGGAAACTTCCTCGGGTTCTTTCGCCCGTGTTGTTCTCTCATCTTTGATGAAATCAGAAACACTTGTCTCCACAGGGTCGTTTCTGATGGCGTTGATGACCTCATTAACAAGAGACACGTCTGTAGACTGGGTATCGGCGAACGAATCAGGCGGAGGGATATTTTCACCGACGACGTTCGCAACTTCCCCGGTAGTTTCTGGGGCGGTGTCATCCTTGTCTTCTAGCTTGGACAGCTCGGCAACTTCTGAGGACAACTCGTCACCAGCAGTGGCATCAGCTCCTGGGTCAGTGTCATCCACTGCTTCGGAGGTTCTAGACTCGTCCAGTAGCCTCTTCTGAGCGATGGTCACGCTCTCTTGAACGATAGATGAGGCAACTGCCTCAATCTCCGACGGCTCCCCATTGGCTGGGGTCTCTTTGTCAACAGAACTTCCAGTGATATCTGAAAGGATGTCTTTGGCTTTGGTCTCCACCGTGGCAGCGACCGTCTCGCCAACATCTTTAGCCTCAGACCCAGAAGCATTGGCCTGTGCGATTGCAGCCTCGGAGGGTTCTGGGGCCTGCTTCTTCTTCTTCGATTTGTCTTTCTTTGAGTTCTTTTTCTCCTTCTTCTTCTTGCCCGATCCCTTCTTCCTGAGAGATCCTCCTTTCTTCCCTTTCGTTCTGTCGGGGGCAACTGGAGCAGGTTTAGCCTCCGCCTTGGCCGTGGTTTTGCTCTCCTCGTCTGAAACAGTATACAAGCCTCATGAGATATGTAGCAATATATAACAGAAAACATGTAATATGGCACCGTAAACTGCACTTCGTCAAGTCGCTTTACAGACACTATTATCCCGACAGGCCTGATTCATTTAAAGCCTTCTCAACCTCCCAGGAGGCATACTCATAGTTCTGTCTGATCGGCGCCCACACCAACATACTGACATTATATTTCATTGTCTTTCGTCCTGGGTGGTGTGTGAAAGTAGTGACAGTGTAGCTTTTCTCAAGACTACAGCGTGTGATGGGTAAAAAACGGATCAGATCTACACATACGAGATGTTCTTTTAGGTCAATTTTTCGTATTCTCGTCACTAGAGGAGAACTCTTAGTTCTGAAATGTTGAAAGATATTATCCTTATTTTGCACCTTAGCAGTACGTGAAGTACATTGTTGCAGATTGGAAAAGCCTAAGTATTACAATATGAAATATGAACACATTTTCTTTTAATCCCAACTCCATTATTCAATGTAGACTGATAGCGTGGGAACTTATAGGCATGTGTACGTAGATAACAGTGTCCCGTTCAAAATGCATAATGTCTAATAACATAACCAACAATAACAGACTCACAAAATCGGACAAACCAACATATTATGTCCCTGTCAAACCGGGTCTATGACGACACAACATCTATTTCAGACGTGCCCCCTCCACAGCACATTAAGAGATCAGACCTGGAGAGAGAAGACACCAACGCAAACAAAACCCTATGGCAGCCCGGGGAACCTGCAACAGACAGCCGCCTCCGCGTATAGTACTCGAGCTACGATCTGAGTGAACGAGAAGAAGAAAAGGAAGAAGACATTGTTGTCTTACCATGATCAGAAAGATCCACAGTCTCCAACTTGTTGTCCTCCTCTGTAATGTCAAGTTCTTCGAGAATGAAGCCTGAAGAAGAGAAAGTGAAGAGTTCTGCATTCACTCATGTACATATCTCATGTATACATGATAGTGTTTTGGTTTATGAATTCAGCATTGAAAAAAAGATTGGTTTATGGCATAGTCGTAGTCCAGACTACAGCGTACTTCTCAGTATTTCATGACATCGTTGGAAATGTATCATGGTCGTATAGGATTTTGTCCTTCTTCGATGTACTCTTGTTCAAATCAGAAATCTAGCAGGATCAATAGCAGCAAACGGAATGTTTTAACTATATTATAACACCAAATCATGGTTATGACACAATTTCTTTCCCATCAGTTTTACACAGTTTTCCAAAGTGGTACGGTAAGGAAAGCGGAAAATGGAGAAGAGAGGAAGTGGTTGGTTGCCAGATCAGATCAAGTAAGATAAGATAAGATTAACCTTATTGATCCAATCATGGAAATTTGGTATGAGCAGTTTGTTAGCAATACAACAAACATATTATTACAAGATTATAATAACATTACACGTGTTGGACTAGTTCAATGACAGTACAATACAGACAATGAATCAATAATTGGACATGATGCTGAAAGACTTTAGTCTCAATAAATGGACAAGCTCGTTTTTGTTTAGATTGGGAGAATTTCCTGGAGATTGTTGGAATAACATATCCTTTAAGACGTTCTGTTCTTTCCCTTTACAGCCCGCCAGGCTATGGGACAGAAGGAGAAGACGTTTTCCATCTACATTGACTTACTCTGTGGCCGTCCTGTAACAGGGTCAATTGCACCCAAGTCTCTGATAGGCCCCGGACACGATACTGGCCGGGCAGTACCGTTTGGAGTCGTGTTGTTGCGACGTTTGCGGCTCCATCGGCCCGATGGTGTCCTCTTCAGAGAGAACCCGATGAACTTCAACTTCTTCCGCTTCTCTTTTTTACCTGTGTAGCGAGAAAGAAAAATGAATGATTTTGTCATGAATTTAGGTAGGCCTACACAATAAATAGGTAATAGTGATTCTGTTATTTAGATTAATCTGCCCGCAAGGCAGCGATAAATGGTGAGTAAAGTATTTGAAGGAATAGGACTGTGGTCTGAGATGTCATTTAACGATTATAACAATTAGAATGTTAATCTACTCACTGTGATTTTCCATTGCTAATCGTATTCAAGTGTTAAAATGTTACATCCACAAAGTCTCCCAATGAAAGTCGTTGTTTGATAATTAGCATTATTCTTTTTTTTTTTTAAAGGGTAACGGGTGTCCCTTCCACATTCGCTATGTTCTCACAGATTCTAACGAAAACTAACCTTTTGAAGAGGACGGGGTCTCTGACGAAGTTGGTGACGTAGGTTCTGCGAGGTCAATGCCATCTCCATGCGCTTCGATACTTCCGTTGGCCTTGACATCTCCGTTGACCTTGACCGGGGGTGACGTCACGTCTGATGTTGGTAGTTCTGAGCTCGGATCTTGACCCGGGGTGTACGAGCGCCGTTTACTAGATGCTGTGAAGAAAGTATGCCCAATACAATTTAAATTCACTTATCAAATGTATTTTTGATTGATATGAAGATCTATATATATATATATATACATGTAGATCTTGGTCATTGGTGGATTATTCTTTATTGTGCAAGTTGTCAGCATCATAGCTTCGACAGATCAAAGCAAAAGACAATGTTGGAGGGGTACGTGTATCCAGTAAGAGCGACCAATGCTATATTAATTTGGAATGCTCCTGCAAATGCATTCTGATAAGATCCAGAATTCCAGTGACTTCTTGATTTATATCATCTAGAGCAGTATGATGCACCGGCAGATGGGCGTAAATAGGAGCTCATGTTTCAAGTCAAGAATTGTGTTGTCTTCATTAATCATTTATTGAGTATTAGGCTTATCATAAGTTGAGTTTTACATCCCTATCGGCACAAATTGGACAAGTAAGAGGTTGCACCTACGTATTTACGTCAGTCTTCTGTAGGACGATTTCATTAATTAAACAGTAGCATGTCGAGAGAAGTACATGTATGCATAAGCACGAGGCAAAGAAAACAAATAGGTCATGTAAGAGGTGGTACTTACGCATTTATAGTAAACTATAAACAATGTAGTTCTTACCTTGTCCCATGGCTAGAGTGTCACGGGTTCACCTGGTCAAACAGCGGCATGTATCTGTAACACACAGAGAAAACAATACGTGAGGCAAGCAGTTTGATTTATAACATTCGTGAGGTCATGTGTATAAATGCAACATAGTCGTAGTATCGTGTGAATAGAATTCCAAGTTAATTTGCTCTACCCAGTAGTAGACTTCTTCCTCACACCTATCGATGGTCTCATATTATCCTCATGTTATCCTCATTTTATACTCCTTCCAATTCTGATTCTTGGTAATACAATACAAGACGATCTGTCCTTTTGAAGATGAGTATGGCACCTTGGGCACGTTGGTGAGTCCAAGAGTCCCTATCTAAAATTACATTACTTGTGATTTTGTTTGTTCAACACACAACATGTTGATTTAAAATGCATGTATTGTCTAGGCAATGTCCGTCCACTGCTAAAGGTAACCTAGCACTCTCGATTTATACCGCTAAAATTATGTCTGTTATGTGATTATTTCCATAACTTGTGCTTAGCGGCATGTCTTCTTACATCTACAAATAGAGGGTTGTTCAATGCAATATGATACGTAGGTATATCACAACTTTTCTGAGGAAAAGAAAGACCGACTCCATTGGCTGTGGACGTAAACGAACATGTCTATTTATTTCTTCTTTTGCGTGTGAAAGTTTATAGCGCGGCGGGACAGTGATTTATGCACAACGTAGGATGTTTATTGTCCAACACAGTGCCCCACAGTCTTCAGATCGATCAACTCAAACAAGAATGGACAACGCTAATCCTGTTTTCGCGACAACATTTTATTGCAATGTGTACGAAAATCACTTATTTTGATTGGTGACTTAAATGAAATGAATGACCGCTGTGTACGAATGTGATTGTAATGTATGTTTGCTAGTACATGTATGATGTATTGTGTTTTAAGTTGTGTTACGCCTTGAGCCCACTGTGTGGGGTAAGTGCGCGGTATAAATACCAGTTAACATAGGTAATCGATATCTATATCTATAGCCTTATACACCACAGCCTCAAACGGGTAGATATTCTATACAAAGTGTGCAAACTTGACAACATGATGGTTTTGTCCATACACACGCGTAAGCAGATCCTACTTTGTGTTTGAAATTCCGATTGTTTCCACAGTAGATACTTTACTAATCATTATTATCATAATACCAGTTGCTTCGTGGCTCTATGTTGATCGCCAAAGAAGAAGTGTAATTATCACTATCACAAAAATTATCATGAGCGACTGTCCCACGTAAGGAATGACCGAAAAATGCTAAAATATTACGGTGTGTACTGAATATTTGCCTTATAATAACTCCGTCATACCATTAAAACAACGGCTTAGCCTCAACGTCAAAAGCGAATGATGTACGTGAAATTCCGCAATCAAATCTAGTGAACTCCATAATGAAATCCAGAGAAGTGTATGTGTGTCTAAACCAGACGGGAGTTGTTCAGACATGTAGCTAGTTGCCCAAAACATGATGGCCCTCTTCAACGCTGATGTCTCGTAGCCTTGTTGACGGAATGCCACGTTGATTAAAGGCGTTAGAAAGCATGTTGACGCATATTTCAGTTCGACTCGACACGAATTTCCTACCACTAATGAATGCAAGAAATGCAAGAAATAGAATGTTAAAAGAATCCGGACGATTAGCATAACAAAAAAGGTGGTGATCTCACCCTTGTTATTCACAGCGTAGACCTTTGCGGCAATGAGGGTGATTGAGGATGATGACGATGATGATGATGATGATGATGATGATGATGATGATGATGATGATGATGATGATGATGATGACGACGACGACGTAAATGACAGTGATGAAAAGGATGAAAAGGAGGAGGAGGAGCAGGAGGAGCAGGATGAAGAGGAGGAGCAGGATGAGGAGCAGGAGGAGGTGGTGGTGGTGGAGGAGGAGGAGGAGAAGGAGGAGGAGAAGAGGGATGAGGGAGGAGGAGCAGCAGGAGGAGGAAGAGATGCTGGGGGAGGGGGTGGGAGCAGGGGAATCACAATTACAAGCAGTCTTATAATGTTCACCGATCAGCGCATGGTGTGACAAACATCCTGTTCTTACTAGACATGGCAACCGTAGACATGGCTTTGGTAACTCGTAAAAGTTGTGAGTTGAGCTTGGGTTCAAGTTGCGTTTTACACCCATTACAACACAATGATGTCGTGTAAGGGGTAGGGTCTACACTGTAACGTCTTTCTCTGAATGGGGAATGGGGTGGACAGGCATATAAACTGCCCACAAGACACATGTCAAGAATCCAGGACGCCTTCTTGGAGAACAAATTAGTTCACCCAACGTATTCAGCCAACATTATGTGGTCACACACACACAACACACAGAAACAGAAAGAAAGAAAGAAAGAAAGAAGGAAAGAAAGAAAGAAAGAAAGAAAGAAAGAGAGAAAGAAAGAATGAAAGAATGAAAGAAAAGACCAAACGAAACAAAGAGAAGAGTAGACACTTATTCAAAACTACACAAGATATTTTCTCGGTGTTTCAGTTTTCACTGCTCACCATTTCCTCCCCGTTCTCTTTTTTTGTCTCCTTCTTTTATTCTTCTTTTTAAAGTTGCGCCTGTTTACAAAGTTAGTGTTACAAGGTTTCAATTTGGCACGATAGAAGAACATACAACAATACACAGCATGGTGAACGTAAGGGAAAAGATGTGTGTGTGTGTGTGTGTGTGTGTTTGTGTGTGTGTGTGTGTGTGTGTGTGTTTGTGTGTGTGTGTGTGTGTGTGT
>JAUELK010221227.1:0-19408 GCA_031471215.1 Gastropteron pacificum | reverse complement strand
CTCTCTCTCTCTCTCTGTCTGTCTGTCTCTATCTCTCTCTCTCTCTCTCTCTCTCTCTCTCTCTCTCTCTCTCTCTCAGTCTTTCAATATCAAGCATATGAGCATTTGAAAACAAACATTGATAACGTAGAACAGAAATGTGTCAGAACTTGGCATATAGAAAATGCTCATGACACATACATACACAGAGCCACAATCACTAAGAACCAACGTTGTGAAAAGAAACCCGTGCCTGTTCGGATTTCCCGCATGCTATCTGGCGCTTTTCCTTGCTTTTGCGCCAGCTTGCAAGATTGTTACAACCAAAGGAGCCGCCATTTTTCAGGTTCCCATCGCGCGCCTGCCGGGTCCTCAGCATGTGAACGATTTTTTTTCCGGCGGACCCAGCAGGTTGCCCTGTGTATGAACATGGCCCTGATCTAGGTCGAACAGTAGCCGACCAACCAGGCTGCATTAGCTACTGATAAAACTTATCAGTTGGGCAAACGGCGCAACTCTCCTGATAGCAGATCCCTAGGCAAACTGGTTCCTCAGGGAACGTCAACTCAATGCTGCAACTGTCCCATTTTGGACGTCCTTTCAACGGTCCCATTTTGGACGTCTTTTCAACAATTTTGAAACAGTTTGACGACCTGCATTTAGAAAATTGAGTTTAAAGCTGCGTATATAAGGTGTCTGTGTTGGAGAATAGGCTACTAAAAGTGTTAACGTTTAAGAAATTATTTGGACAGTCTTTTGGAGTTCGTGGAGCAGAAACCGGGATGTTTTCTTTGTTGGGTAATTATAATTTCTTTGTTGTTATTTTTCTCTTCCGAAAACTTGGATGTAGAGTTACTTATGCAATGGTTGCTGTAGTGATTTCTGGCGTGGAGGATGAAACTAAATCGATGGTTGAGACTACCGGAG
The DNA here is from genome assembly GCA_031471215.1 of Gastropteron pacificum. NCBI lineage: Eukaryota > Metazoa > Mollusca > Gastropoda > Cephalaspidea > Gastropteridae > Gastropteron > Gastropteron pacificum. The sequence goes on along the minus strand of JAUELK010221227.1, from coordinate 18,502 downwards.
ACATTGACATCTTCGGAGATTTTGGACAGTCATCCGGAGTGTGCATACGCAAAAAAAACCCGAATGATTTCTTCCAGGGAGATTATGGATACGTCAGCTTCATTGAGGATAAACTTCCGACACAGACCGTAGCTCACATAGCTTAATAGGTGAGTTGTTACATCATATCATGGGCCCTAGCTTACTTGCTTTTATTCAATTCTCATCATCTTACTTTAAAGTACACACATCCTTCCCATGTTATTGAAGTTCGATATAGTCGCAGTGTTTTCATGAGATCGGGGACTAGGTTGCAGCATTTGTTAAAATAATAATTATATTTTCCTCGTATAATACTATTATATTATATGCTATTATTATTTCGATACTACTAGGAGGATTCTTCTTCTTTTTCTTCTGCTTTCACTGTTCATAATGCCAGTCCTGTTCCTTCTATGAAGGACTCTGTTCTCATCAAGTCCTCTCTGTGGCCGTGCAATTTCCTGTCGACGCCAGCTCTTATAATTAGAGGATAATAATACAGCTTTTTGTTAGAGGTTGATGTTGATCTCAAATTCAAATTCACTAGAGAATGTATTTTGACAATATATCCCAAAAGATGATAGATGACATTTATATAGCTTTTGACAACATATCACAATAGAGGATAGAAGACATTTACATTTATATAGCCTTGGGCATGAACCCTGCCCTGGAGCAAGCTCAAAAAGCTCAAAGAACTGCGAAGACACTTTCACCCAAGCAGAATCAATTCCAGGGCCATCTTAAGCTTCTGAGACGCCCACAAGTACTTCTTGCCTGACCTGTTCACACACAGTACACCAACATACTGGCAAGTCTTTTCACTGTCTAGAATCGGGTACCCCTTTGGGCGAGGTGAGAAATTACCTTTGCAAAGACACTCTGTGCCCAGGCTGGGGTTTGAATCCGGGATATTTGATTCGAGAAGTAGATCACTTGAAATAACCATTTACAACCAGGTCACTTAATGTACTGTCGTGGAAATCCTGACTTTTCTTCTTACTAACATTTTTCTTCATTGTTCGTAAATTTGGGCCACTTCACCAAATAGACCGACACAACAAAACTAAGAGAAGACACAATGAGTAGAAAATTGTTTTATTTTAATAATCGATGATAAAATCAACATGTCATTTTTCATTTCATTATATTCATTTGGTATCAGGTATACTTTTGCTACTCTTGTTGTACAATGAAATGGTTGGTTGTTCCACTCCTCGAAATACATTTTCTGATTTCCTCACACTTGGCATATATATTTACACGCCAAAACGTTTACTCACACATACACAAGGTAAAACATTTGTTCAAGCTTCCTAAGTATAAGAGCAATTTGTAAGTATACGAGAAAGTAAAACTTCCGTCCTTCAATACAATGACTGTACAAGCACATATAAATGAATGGAAGCTGCAAAGGGTAGAATTTAAGAATTTTCAAACTTGGGTATGTCACTGATAGAATCTGTCGCAAACAATTCAGAATTTATACAAGTAAACAACATGATCCAATGGCAATGGTGAAATACTGTACAGATGAAAAACGTTCATTCAATGCTACAGGTATATTTAGTTAACGCAAACACATGAGCAATGGATCAAGGGAGTGTATTAGAAAGGTTAACAATTATGACAATGTTAGTAGTGTAATGCATTCTACAATAAATGGAAAAGTATGGATTGTGCTTATTAGATGACCTCACTTTCTTATATGATGTTTGTCATTTTCATAAATGAGAGTACCGAAAGGGGTTTCTCATCCATGTAAAAAAAAAAGAAAAAATAAACAAATAAAATGTTCAGATACACAGAGTTCCTGAGATAATATTTCTACTCAATGAAACCCTGCCCACTTCCTACTTTTAAAGAAAGTTTTCAGAGAAAGAAAAAAAGGGTAAATCTTAACACAAAAGCAATGGAAAATAAATAATAGATACAAACAAATAAAACCCAAAACATAGTGATGACAGTGATCCAGAAATCAATGCAGAAAACAAAAGAGTGAGTGAGATTCCAAAACACAAATCAGGAAAGAGTAAATGAGTATCAGTTGGTACTGATGTGGTGTCACATGGACCATGTGTGGTACAGGTCTCATCTCCATGACAGCAAAGAGTATTTCAGTAATCAAGTAATCAACGTAGATGACAATTTTCTCAAAAGTTCCCAGGTATAAGACTGCAGAATGCATGTGATTTTGTGATGTAATTTAATACCTTGCTGAATAGCGGGGAAAAGCGCTATATAAATGTTATCTATAAAAATCTACGTATAGCACTAACCTGCATTCACTATGTATCACCATTGAACATTGCAAAGCAGGACACGATCAAACATTTGAAGTAAACATGTAACAATCTCTGATTCTCCATTTATGTCCAAACCAAACACTAAATGCTACTTCACTCACCTATGCAAAATAGGTAGGCCAATAACATGTACTCAGTTCACTTATCAAGCAATTCACTTCTTACTATTATCTTTTTAACAAATTTATTATTTAACAGTATCATTCCAAAATAGCTTTTTAATACAAAGTTGACAAGTGTTTAATAGACTAGAACCTGGAAACTTTTGAGAAAATGTCCAATGCTCAGCAGAAGAGTAAATTAATGGAATGAAGGAGAGTATAAAGAAATAAGGTATATAGAGTAAAATCAGAACAGAATTGAGAAACAATCTATGTGGATTCATAAGTCACTGCAAAAAAATAAAAAATGATTCAAATCATACACTGTGGAATAATGGACATTGGCACAAACTTGTCAAGTTGACAGTGTATACCCTTGGCAACATCTGTGATAGTATTATTGAAGGAACAAACAAAGAACATTTTTATTGGGTGACAAATCATAATTTCACTGTGGTATTGACAGTATTACTTGACTCATTTGTTATAAAAACTATATTGCTTTGCTTCTTCCTTGCCATAAAAACAGTTTCTGATACAATTACAAGTGGACAGAAAGAGTCACATTGATAGGTGATGTTCAATTCAGTCCAGGTCCACTCTTTCCCCATGACTTTAGACGTTTCAAGTGAAAGTCTATACTAAATTTTTGTTAAAAAAGAAACCAACAATGCCATGGGTTAAAATTATCTTTTTAGAGTAAAAAAAAAAAAATGATGATGAAATTACGAAGGACACATTTTTAAACACAGTCAATAGATTCTCATCTAATACACACTTATATGTACATCAGCTAGTCCGTTAAAACTCACAATCAACAATGTAAAACATTTGCATAAAACAGCATCTCATGACTTTGCAATTGTGTTCATACTCCAAAAAGGTTACATCTCACTCTGTCAAACCAAGCTCTCACAGACGTAAGTAAAGAGGCCAGTACAGCACCAACTTCACGCAATAAAGTGAATCTACTATCAGAAGCCATACAATGATGATTCAACAAACACTTTGAGTATGAGCACATAACTTTGTCAATAGCACATACTTATGTGAATACATCAACCCTTATTTTAACGCATTTTTACTACATTAAGAACAATTATCTTCCAAAAGGCTGACAGTTTCTCCAATTCAGGCACAATTTCAAAAACATCAAACATACAAACATATCAAATTCTCATGAGGTATACATATTCTTCCATAAACCGTCTTTAAGACACACAAAAAGTAATCAAGCAGATCAAATCATCATAAGGTATACACATTCTTCCATAAATCATCTTTAAGACACGCCCAGAGCAGTCAAACACATCAAATCATCATCAGCACACACATCCACAAACCGTCTATAAGACACAGGCAGAGCAGTTAAACAGATCAAATCATCATGAAGCACACACATCCACAAACCGTCTATATACACAAGAAGTCGCCATCCCTAATGAGCCAGCAGGAACTGCGAGAGCACCACCACCAGTAAAGCATTCACTATGGCCGCAGACACCATCATACTTGGTGCTCTACTGAGGACGTAGATGGTTGTGGGCTTCATGTATGGGTTCAGGCCAGGGTCAAACCTCTGAGGGCAGTCGTCAACTGAGAAAACACAAAGTTAGTCAATGAGCCTGTAAAGTGGAAACTGAGAAAACACAAAGTTAGTCAATGAGTCTGTAATAGCATCAACAACAAGAAAAATCACAAGGTCGACTAAGGCGATAGTTGAACAAGAAATGCAAGAACTGTTTTGTAAAGATAAGTTCAGTTTTACACCTCTGTCGACTCAATGAGAGAGAGAGAGAGAGAGAGAGGGAGAGAGGGAGGGAGAGAGGGAGAGAAAGAGAGACAGAGAGAAAGAGCGAGTGAGAGAGAGAGACAGAGAAAGAGAGAGTGAGAGAGAGAGGGTGTTGACTTCATTACAAATTCACAGGGACAAAGGGCAAACTTCTATGGCCGTCCATTACCAAGGTCGTTTCCTGACATTGGTTACCAAGTGTCTGCATGGCTGTAGGCCTCTATAAACTAAACCATTTATGACTAGTTACTGACCATCATAAACACATTTCACACCCTTACGCTTGAATGAGCCTTAAGTAAGATACAATAAAGAAAACATTGCTGAAATACTTTCCAATATTTACAAATAAAACAAGGAAAAACAACACCAAAATAACAGTTCCTATTCCTAGTATAGGATACAATGCAAAAGAGACAACAAAGAATATACTGCAAGTGTTTAAGCATGTGAGGCCAAATACAAGTACTCAATTCACTTATCAAGCAATTCACTTCTTAGTATTATCTTCTTCTTTTTTGTAATGGTATCATTCCAAAATAGCTTTTTAACACAAAGTTGACAAGTGTTCAAGACTAGAACCTGTGAGTCTAATAACAAGTATGCATGTTGGCCACCTTCAGGATCGGAAGACAATGGTCTTTTGTGCCCCACTTTGAGGTTCAATGCATTTCTGCACGATTTTCCATGGCTAAATAAGCCTATGGCAGAGTATGACTAAAAAGAATCTAAGATAAATCCTGAGACAAAACACACCAACCTGCGTCAACAATATTACTGAAAAGGCTTTCCTATGATCCTTAATTAATAGAAAAATGACCTCTAAAGAAGAGAAATTGATATGATGTTTGTATCATAAGTCACTTACAGAGTCTTTCACTCTCTGTCAGGGCAAGCTGCAGTCCAGTGCCCTCCAGGTCCCAGCTATGTGCTGTTTGTTCACGCTTACAGCGAGCGGTCTGGGCCCGAGACAGGGACAACTCAGTCCAGCTGGTGCGCTCGTACACCTGGCAGGGAAAAGTCAATTCAGGTCAGTCACTCATCTACCTTGGTCTTGTTTGAACATTTTTTTGGTTGCACTGAAAGTTTTCAGTCTGACAATTTAATCTTATTCTTTCAGGATGAAACGTTCAAGGAGGTTTATGTAGCGCCCTCACAAAATGGTCACAGCAAATCTTCTTGAGTGGTAGTTAACAGTTTGGAGTTTTAAATATATTTGTTGGGAATCCTTATATACCTTTAACTATATTGCAGTGTTAGCACTTGCGTATAAACAACCAATTCTTCCGTCTTTTAAAAAATACTAAGAGAAATTCATGTATAAAAAAAAATTGTTTCATCTAAAAATACACATTCGACACTGTAAACATTTTTTTGTGTAAATAGAAAAGTGAAGTAACTCACCCAACATCTGAACTTTGAGATAGCATCTTCCTCGTCGTAGGTGATCATGTAAGACTTCATGTCCTCCATCCAGAACCCCACACACATCAGAATGTGGTCGGCCTCATCTGGTGGGACAAAGTAGGAGGAATATGTCATCATGGGTAGCCACATCAAATTTGAATAAAAATGAAGACATGAATAAAAGCATCCCTACCTGGTTTGAGGATGAACTGAATAAAACCCTTGAATGTGTACTCTTTTTTTCTGATTTATGGCCTTCTTACATAAACCTATGAACAGTCAGTCAAGTGCCAGTGTTAAACTTCCTCTTCTTCATACTTGAGATCATTGTTAAAAAAAAAAATCACAACATAACGTCTATTGCTCATTGACATTTACAGAGCATGTCCCAGAGCATGTCCGCTCTGTAAATGTCGATGAGCATGTCCACACAAAATGGTAAAAAAAACCATTCATCTAAATCAAAAGTAAACACCATTTCTTTGAAGCACTTTTTCTCCTCTAAATAGAACTTATCTAGCTAGCGTAACTTTCATATTGTACAGAATTCAGGATAAAAACAAAATAACAAACAAATGCAGCCCCTACCCTAAAATCAAACTTTGGGCACCTGAGAAGACAAAAACCTAACAAAGCCTTTAAGAGAAATTACTTCACAAGTAAGAAGGAGAAAAAAAAGAAAAACATTTGTGTTGTGATGATGGTCAAACTGATTCAACACTTTTGTCAATGTGAGAAGAATTTAGCCTAACAAGCAAACAGGCCTTAACCTGGAACTGCCAGGGAAAGAGAAAGAGGGGAAGGCTAAGACATGTTGAAGGGACCTTGAGGCAGACACCAATCAGATGGGCCACTCCTTGAAGGAGCTGGAGAAGATCGCCCAGGACCGGAGACGATGGAGGTCCACTGTTAATGGTCCAACACCTCCTCCTTTGCTGCCCCTCACTACAAGACCTCAGAGAGCAGCTACTCCCTCCATCTCCTGACCTAAACACAACTACAGACCAGCTGAGGAACACCTCCAAATTTTACCACATGGCATTGGACTGAAGAGCAAGGGCTCACTGATCGCTGGATTAGAAGAAGAAGAAGTAAGTAAGCAGATAAAGAAAACAAGATCAGTCTCTATCTAACTTCACAAGAGACCCACCATATTCTCCAATGGGCCTTCCCCTGTAGTCCACACTCTCACAATACTCGTCGTCAATCTCAATCCGGGACCTGTCCTGACTGCAGGACTTCAGTTCTGACACAGTGATGCGACAGTTGATCTGCACACGAGGCCTGTCTGTCACACCACGGATCCGAGTTGTGTACTTTTCCAGTGGGCCATTTGCGTGTTGGGCAAAGCTGTAGCGCCCTGCTATAGGACAGGTCACGGGGGATGGCGGATCCTCTGTGGAAACAATACACAATTTAAAAATTCCCCTTCTAGTCCAGTGTTGTGACAGTAAAGCCAAATTGGTTGACCACTTTTCTATAACAGCATACATTCTTTACTCAGCAAACAAACATAAAGAAATATCTGGTACAGAAGAATTAGTTGTGTTTTGACTGGCTCCCATACCTCCATCCAAATTCCCCCCTCTTCACATTAGATATTCAGGGTTGCCACTCTCCTTTAAAAGAATTCAGAGGAAATCAGGGCGAAACAATAGGATGCGCTCGGATCAATCGCAATGTGTCTCATTTTTCTTCATATAAAAGTTACGAAGCAATTTAACCGCAGCCCTAAACTAAACAAAGTTACAAAGTGATCTAGATATATATATATTGCAACCGCAGCCTAAACTAAACAAAGTGCACGTAATCTTGATCTAGGGACATACTGTTAACTCATGTTGTCAGTGATTCAGTACAGCCATGTCTACAACTACTTACTTGGTTGGTAGACATGGTGGAGCGTCTTTCTACGAACCCTAGATATAGAATCTAAATCAAACCATTCTTTCTTTCTATTTGGAAACGATCTTGTAGTAGCAGCAATTATTTCCCCCCTATCAAGGCTTGGTTAATCAATGGATTTATCCCTTTCTCTATGTCCAAGTTGTGAAAGTGAAAGTAGAAAGATGCACTTGACACTTGGTTCTTTTGTTGAGATTATATGAGTATCTCTATGGTTGGATTATTACCGAAGTCTTGAGTATCGATATTAGACTTGGCCACTTTGTTTCTCTATCAATATCTGCGATACTCGCAGTGGGCAACGAGCACCGATTACGGGATGCTGGTTTGTGGATTCATCTTTCAAATTATTCATTAGTTCCGCCCAAAAATTGTTTTCCGCCTCTTTCCGGGGATCAATCGGAGTCTGGCGAGAAAAGAGGAACTCCACTGTGATTCAGAGATTTTTGAATTTTCGCGGAAAAGTGGCAACCCTGGATATTGAATAGAATAAGTGGCTTACCACGATAAAGAATAAAAGAAAGCAGAGAATGTACTCCTGGATACTACTTCAAACCAGAATAATTAGACACTTACGTATCAACACTTCATATTTCCAGTCAGTGTCGTTTCTGTTGAAGGTGAAGGACTGCCAACTACAGACTTCTCTGAACTTCTGAATCATGTGGGAGGGATTGGCTATCTCATCATCAGTCAATCTAGAAGGTTTACCTTCACACACAGAGAGAGAGAGAGAGAGAGAGAAACTGAAATGAATTCTAACTCAAAATCCAATTGCAAATACATATCCTTTAAAATGTCTGTTTTATAAAATGACACTGTAAAAAAAAATAGATAAAAAGTAACATATCCATGATACAATCTCTGTAATAAAAATGTCATTAAAAAAGGCAAACAACAGTTGCATTTAGTAAAAAGAAAAAAGAACGAGAACGGTGAAGAAGAAAAGAATGAAAATGAAGCAGAGAAGGAGTGTTTGAGCAGTTTATAAAGTAGGAAAAAAAGAAAAGAAGCAGCTTACCAACTCTATATCGTACGATGCCATGATGCCTGGGTAGAACGTCATAGCATACAAAGTCCACTTCACTGAAGAAATACAAATGACACATTTTGCTTGTTTGTTAAGAAAGAAATCTATGTTCAGCATTAATATAGCAAGTAATAATAGGGGGGGGGGGGGGGAGGGTTAGATGAAGTTGTGTTTCAGATTCTCAATGTCATCAACCACAACCATGTGAATCATACAAAGTCTATTCAATTATTATATGTTCTATCAAAATCAAGTGATATATTTGTATTATTTCATCGTAGTATAGCATTTTGATATTGCTTGGTATTCTATATATAAAGTAAACAGCAAAAGAACAAAGATGTAGGTAGTGAAGCAAGATAAATACATCCCATGTATTTGTTTTGTATTATACTATCTAATCCTCTTTTCAAAGATCAGTTTACACATTCTATATACTTAAAATGGCGAATGACAAGAGCAAAGACAGCTTATGTTGAAAGACCATAAACAAAACAAAGCGTACATGTAAAGTAAGTAAAGATGGCAATTATATAGCGCTTTTCCTCCGGAGAGCTCAAAGCGCTTTACATCCATTACATGCAACTTAATAGACAATCTGTTCCTCACCATTTTCCGACAATGTACTTGGTCATAAGGTAGCGAGTGCCCATGGTTTGCTGACAAGACAGGTATGTCTCTTCATACTCAAACTCGTTCTTGCGGGTGTGGTAGTGAATGTGAGTGTCATTGACCACGACACGAGACTTGAACTGTATGCCCTGAGTGAACCACTCGCCAGAGACATTACGGGGAAGACTGCACTGTGGGGTAACGTAAGGGGTACGGGGAGGAACTGTGGGCATAGAGAAAGGTGACCATGAGCATTTCAGTATTTCAACATCAACTAGTAAATGAACTGCAGCACTTTGTTCCATGTACAGGAATGGCTGGTTGTAAGAAGAGTCATAGCAGAATGAGAGCTGAAGGCATTTTTCACAAAGACCTAATAAGTGATGTCAAGGAAGGCCCGGTAATTATTTGTCCGCGAGCCGCCTAAAAATGTATTCACCAGAAGGACCAGAGATCCTAAATAATGGTGATATGATAGAATTGTCTTTTCAATTCATTTCTTATTCTTAAAAGAAATTAAATTGATTTATGGTCAAAGCTGAATACACACACACACTGGGAATAATCTAGCTGGCAAGGCTAAACAAAATTGTCTCTGTTAATTGTTTATGCTCATGTCATCTATGTTTCATTGAGTGTATTATGTCTCTGGCCATTGTACATCATGTCTTGATTTTAAAGTGTACAGTGCCTTGAGCTCATGCTAATGGGGATGATGCGAGTTAGAAATGAACTTGATTATTATTAGTTTTATTAATTATGAACATGTCATTGATACTAGAGCGTTTCTTGTCGCCCTCTTACTTCTGTGAAGTCTGAGTCGTACTGGAGACTCGTACAAACTGTTCAGGGCCCCACAATCTGCAAACCTAGACATGCCCCAGTGAATGGAGTTGTCTTCTTGCTTCTGGTTCTTCTTGGTCATCTACAAAACACAAAATAACGACTACAAATTAATTGTCCGTTGGTGAGATGGCATCAAGTCAAGAGAAGGAAATAAATGGTCACAAACATCTAGAATGAGAGAGAAGTGGAGATTGAGAGTGGAGGGCTACATCATGGACAAGACATTGAAATGGAATAAGAAATATATATATCTCAGTGAAAACACTTTTCAGCAGAAATCTGGGTACTTCCAACAAATGACATGTAACTGATGAAAACTTGAAACTTCATAGGAGAAGTATTGAAAAGCTGTAAAGGGCAACCGGTTCTCTGCAGAAGGAACTAAAGAGCATCAATAACAATTAATAGCTGAGAAAACCTGAACTCAATAGAATGTCCATTTACAAAGTCAAGGCCTAGGTCTTTTAGCTTACAGAAAAGTCTGTAATACAAAAAAAGAAAAAAAAGCAATGTTCCTACTTTAAATTAATTGATGTTTTTTCTTTGTCTGTACCATGCATGAACTCATACAATACAACAAATTGGGACTGAGCATTCGAGGAGAGTGGACATGTTTGTTTTGTCGAAGCTCTGGGCTGCGTTGTGCCACTCTATGAATGAACCTTTATGCTATATTCGATTGCTGTTATTCAATAACTTATGTCGAAGAACTTACCAGACATTTGTATTTTTCTCTTGTGTCTTTCTCTACAGTGTCAGCAATGGCTGCAAAGGTGTAGCCTTCATTTCCGATCCTGGCGTACCAGCTGCCCATACACTGGTACCTGATAGCTGAGGATTAGACAGGACACAGAATAGTTGATACATGTCAGCTGCCAACAATAACTATATGGATTGTTTAATCACAGAAGAGACAGTGAGTCAGGTAAGTCATGAACTTATTAAACTTTCCATTCAAATGAATGAGGAGAATATATTTAATTAGAAAACAGAAAAACTCTTTAAAGGAATGAAAACCAGCACTAGAGATAGAGGTAGACTCCAGATAGAGTATGGTAGAATGCTTAAACGACACAAAATGATTTTCACCATCTAAAAGATCTGTTCTAGATAAATTAAAATGTACTGTTGACTAATGTTCATTGACTCTGTTAATATGTCATGTATAAATCATACTGTGTTGTTTCTGTGATTGTAAGGCGCTTAGAGGTTGTTTTTGTGAGGAGAAGCGCCACATAAAGGTCTCGGGTTCGATCCCCGGCCGTGGTGACTCGATTTGGATTTGGGAGTATTTTCTTATCCACCACCAGGAGTACTCTTGGAAAAAGTACTTTGTCACGACTTCTCACCTCACCCAGGTGTAAAATAAACTATCGACAGTGAAAGATCTTGTTAGTAAGTTGGTATGAGTGCAGGGCCAAGGCAGCACTACCAGTATGCCTCCCAGGCTCTGGAATGCCTCAGGTCTGTCGGGGTAATAGTGGCTGTAAAGCGCTTTGAGCTTGCTGTAGAGCGGGGAAAAGCGCTATATAAATGCTCTCTATTATTATATATTATGATTACTAGACTTACTCTTAGACATGGAGGTCTGGACACCTGGGCACCTGCTGTAGACCATCGTGAAGACTTGATTGTCCACGTAGGCAGAGCCAGGATCCTGGCAAGCTCGGATGATGGAATCTGGGTTGTCGCAGAGACCTCCTCCACCCTCACTGACCTCATAGATGAAGCGATACACACCCTCCCAGGTGGAGATACAGTTGACAGTGCGAAGGGTCTGACCTGTTGGGTACATCAGAAATTAGCTACTTCCGTTCAAGGGACACGGTCAATGGTCACGTATGGCCGATGTAATCTACCCTCTAGGCTTCGATCACAAACATATGTTTTTTACAATAGAAAAATTGACAATCGGCTGGATTGAACGGTCGCCAATGACCTGATCATATTCATCATGAAACCTCATGAAAATACCTCGATTACGTCCTCAATTCTCTGACATTGCCATTTGGCCAACGATAAATTTGTCTAAACATAGTTAAAGGGTTAATGTGGAACTTACGGAATAGAGTTATAACTTGTCCATGAGTAGGCAGAGTCTCAATGCCTTTACACATGTTGTCAAATCCAATATCGTCGGTCAAGCAACCACCTGTAAATTAACAAAAATATATAAATATATAATATAGTATCAATCAGTCATTTACATAGATGTACTAAACAAAGACACATTGAAGGCATCTAAGAAACGAAAATGTTTAAAAGGAATATAAATTCACCAAGGAAACAACTGATTGAGGGTTGATTTTCTTAAAAGTCAAAAGAAGTGAAAGTATGAACATAGAACAAAGCATGCTTCAGAATGAACTAAAACACTTGAAAAGTTGCAAAGGAAGAAAAATAACAAACACATTAAAATACCTACAGTAAATAACAAACAAACAAGGAAGTGAACATATTAGAGAGGGAGGGAGAGAGGGACAGAGACATACGTAAAAAGGAAACAGGAAAACCTTACTTTTTTTGTATTGAAGAATATTATCTGTCCTCCAAAGTACATCCATGCAGATATAACAATTGTCATCAATTCTGCATTATGAAAGAGACAAGAAATTGGAATTAACTAGGGATGGTTTCTAGCTTATACAATTTACATGATTTCATTTGTTTAATCTTCCTTACTCTATACATTTAGCGATTGAAAAACCCGGTTATTTTTTCAAAGTCCAGCCATTACTGAGTTCAAGTCTGCAGTGTTCAAAAACCATTCTGGCCCTAAGTGGTTTGGGAAATTTCCACACCAGTTTAACACACCTTGTTGCCTCTCACTCATAATTGGCAGTATCGATTACACCATATAGCACGTGAAACATTTCAGCAACCTTCCTTTACATTTCTATTGTTGGATTGTCTACCAAACAACACACATCACCAAGTGACGTGTAATGTGTTGCTGAGCCGTAGGACAAGGATTAAAAACAATGGACGGGGCTCAGTCGCTAGCGTGCCAGCCAGACTCGGGTAGGAGCCCTGACTTGGGCGAGTTCCGTAAACCATTGGAAAAGGATGTTTTACCCCCATGTCCTCACACCACCCAGGTGTAAAAGGGGTACCTGGGTATAGGCATGTTTCTGCACCTGACAGGCTGCCTGTACTTGTGTTCAATGTTTGTAACTAATGGGTTATGTGTTGTATGCGTTAGTAGCCTGTCAGGGGAATAATGGATGTAAAGTGCTTAATGCTCTCCGGAGGAAAAGCGCTATATAATTAATATAAATGCCATCTTTCCTTCTTTTTTTTTTTTACTGACATCTGAGTATCATTTTACGAGAGTGGAAAGATTACGGGAGGGGGTTCTAGAAATAGCAAGCAAACAGCTGTTGTCAAATCCTGTTCGTAAGAACAGGGAAGCCCTGCTAGTAACTTATAAAGTAAACAATATAAAATATGATCATAATTAGATCATAGAAGTGTTTGTGTCATATGCTGTATGAAATATATACATATCAAAATGACAATGGTGAAGAGTTTAAAAAAGGAAACATTGAAGTATTAAACAAATTGTTGTGTCCCAATGATGAGAGAAAATAAAAACAAATTTAAGCAATAATAAAGAACAAGAACGCTGTTTAGAATTAAAATAAAACAGGAACAAAACACACAGAAAAATGGATTTCAGAGAAGCAAATCAAGGCATATCCATATCTTCCTCACTTCTCATTGCGCATGAGCATGGTTGCGTTGACTCCGTTCACAGAGTCTCCCTGATTGGGGTGGATGTAGGACTCCCAGCACACCAAGTCACCCCACTTCTCCGTGGACACGGGGGAGAACACGTCTCGACCAACCTCCATGGAGTACCAGTCGCCGCCAAATGACTCGTGGATCTTGCATTTTCCCGTCCTCTGACCTTCCACTGGGAGTGAAAAGATAGCAATGCTGTCAAGTAGGTGAACAAGGAAGACAAAAGACAGGTAGGTGTGGCACTGGTCTACAGTTACTATTGATAGCAGGTAAAAAGCATAATACAATAATAGTTTCAAGCTTATTAGACATTACGGCCAATTCGTGACATATACATTGCTATACATCAAATGAATGTCTCTCTCTCCCTCTCTCTATGCTGCTGCTTTGCTTATCATAGGCCTAGGTAGGCATTTGCACTAACATTTCAAAGTGATTGAATTGTGTTTAAATATAATATAGCTCACATTGAAGAGGGCATCAAATATCAAATGGTATAAGTATAACAATTATCTTTCTAGTTTGCATTGGTTCAAAAGTTGTGATGAAAATGGTGTCAAGAAAAGGGGGACTTAATAACTTTATACTTTATATATAGATTTTCCGTCAAAAATCGTCGTCAGAGATCATGCGTTTTGTTACCAGTACTAGGCTACTTACTAGTCTAGCTACTACTTTATTATGATGTGACGCTAAGTCTTCATTGAGATTGTACTCTATTTGTGTGGCAAATAGTGTGTTAGATTGTGTTGTGTGTTGTGCAGAATGTGTTCCTAAAAAGTTTAGGAAAAATGTTATTGATAGATGATTTTTTTCTTTTCATAGAAAAAAAAACAACAATCCAACCATGATTGTATTAAAATACTGACAGACTACATACTACTACTACATGACACTCTTGAAACACCAAACCTATTTTTTTTTTACTATTAATTAAAATCGTAGGCCTATCTAACGTTCAAATCAAACAACTCAGTAGGCCTACGTCTCAAAAACTCTATGAAATAGACTGTTGTCAAAACACACGAAAGAGAAGAAAAGTTGGTGACTTTCTTCATGTCAAGTCTCTCGTGCCGACACATTTCCGGGTTCGCGCTTCGTGATAACAGTGAACAGGTGAAAGCCTTATCTCAGCTGTGTGTGTGAAATACTGATATCACCTCAATGGGAGAGAATGGGGCCTTATCACAGTGAGATAGTTTTCACACATTCTTTGTATCATTTTAAACTGCCCCAGAAAAGAGTCTTACCTCGGCTGATGGAAATTAGAACCAGAAGAAAAACACAAACAGACAAGATTAGATTCCCCGTGTTGTGGGGCGCCATGTTGAAGCTTGGTCTTGGACTACTGTTAGAAAACACGGAAGGAAGCCTTGTGGGATCGAGGCTTTTCGAAAGGTGTGTGACCCACTTTCGAGTCACCACTTGGGGAATTCATGCATGACTTCACCTGGTCTGATATTTGGCTTCACGGCAGGTGAAAATCTGCTCTCACCACCGTAGCCTAGTGAATTTCTTTCTTTCTTTCTTATACTTCTTTTTGGTGTGTTTTACCTTAGTGAATCATGAAGCATGTTGTCAGAAAAGTTTGTTTTATACTTAACTCTGACCCATTTCTTTTAAGGAGAGGGGACAAACGTAATTCAAAACTTGCGTTTAATTTGGTGATTGAGAGATACTCGAGGTACTTAGCCTACCATAATGCATTAGGCTTCTAAACGTCTTGCCAGATTGAAGAAAATGTTGACCCTCTCTGCCGTAAACGTTCATTTAGTTTGTAAACCTTTCATAGTTTTGACAATTATGAAATGAGGTAGGAAATTTAAGTCTGGATGAACGTTTAAACAAGGATAAAAGATTTATGAATAAAATGTTTAGTGTAGGAATTGCGAACACGAGAAACAAAACTGCTTCAATCAACAAACTATACTTTTGTTTGCATATAATGGAATAACAAAAATAATGTAAAAAAAGAACTAGACTCTAGGTGTCCAACTAAAAACAAAAGACACTGAAGTAAGAGTAAAACAAACACTCTCCCCCCAACAACAAAAAACCACAATAACAAAACAAAACAAAAAGCAAAACAAACAAAAAGCACACCACCACATACAGCCTCCAACAACAACTTTACTAAAACACCATCCTCCACAACCTCAAGGGTCTAGGACTCAATGTAACAGTGTTCTGTGGAACGCATTGTGTAGCTAACGCCATGTAGATCTTGAGAGTTCCTTCCTCTGCTGTCGTAGTCTGTGTTACAACAACACGGATTTAAAGATGGCTTTACACAGCAACAATGTTCACAGTTTGACACAGGACCGAAATGAAATATAGATCTAGATCTAGACAGGTAGGTAGTGAGTAGATGGAAAACAGGTAGAATTAAATCCATCTGGATAAACCGACCGCACTACTTTACGGTACCAGGTAAAACACTTTAAACCTTTAATCAACCTTTTGTTGTTATTGTTGCTCATTGAAATGAAAGAAGGCAAACACATTACGCAGTGTACGGTGCGTGTAGGCCTACAGTGTGGTTTGTCTTCATGCTTTATGTAGCATAACAGACTGAGTCACATTGCGCGATTGCAAAAGTCATTTGTATATGAGGCTGCAGTCATAGGAGGATGAGAAGGAGGAGGGGGAGGAGGGGGAGGGGATTAGGTGGAGGAGGAGGAGCAGCAGCAGCAGGAGCAGCAGCAGCAGGAGGAGGAGGCAGAAGACTAACTGACTGAAAGACGAAACTAAGCCACACACGTGGTATTGGGATGTTGACGCTGTAAGGAAGGAGCGTGTTAAATTAATACATTTTGTTTGTTTGTATCATCACAGTGGAATAGATGTCTGTTGCAAACGTTGGCCATGAAGTGAACAAAGGCAATGAGCCAACTTCTGTCTGAAGTGTACGAGTCAGTACTGAGACAGCCGAGTCAGTACGTGTGGGATGAAATCGTAATACACTTCCTGGTTCAAGTGACCACAGGACTACAGGTAGGCCTGTACATTTGTTATGCCATATTGTTTCATTCAATCAGAACAAGGCACATACGTTGTATGTATCTTATAACTTCAAATGTAACCTTAATTCACATAAAGCATAAACACATTATTCATAGGACCCTAGTTGGTTATTAGTTCATGTCTTTGGCTTGCATCAAAAGTAAACATATCGAATCACGCCATGTTTGATCTATCACCGAGTTGTAGTTCCTGTTGTTGTTCCTCTTCTTCTTCTTCTTTGTTAATGTTGTTTTACCTTTCCTATCACCTCCTAGAATTGCTTCCATGAAGTCCTAAGACCAGGCTTGGCTGCCAGTGTTGTATCCACTGCCCCGTATGTATACAGTCGGTCCTGGAGAAATGAGAGCAGATTAAATGGCTGTTCTCCCCTGTTCTATCGGAGATTAACGTTAAAACATAGGTCTCGCCTTGTCCTACCACCTCCTAGAATTGCCTCCATGAAGTCCTACGACCAGACTTGGCTGCCAGTATTGTATCCACTGCCCTGGCCTGTGAATGTCCTAAGTCGGTCCTTGGCTATCCTCCCCTGTTCTATAGAAGATTGACGTTAGTACATAGGTCTCACCTTGTCCTACCACATCCTAGAATTACTTCCATGAAGTCCTACGACCAGACTTGGCTGCCAGTATTGTATCCACTGCCCTGGCCTGTGTATGTGTACAGTCGGTACCGAAGAGGTGGGAGCAGATTTTGTTCCATTGAAGATGGACGTTGATACGTAGGTCTCACCTTTGTACATATGTCCCTTTCCAGAACATTCTCCATGAAGTCTTCCGACCAGAGCTGGCAGTCAGCGGTGTGTCCACGGCTGTGTTCATGGCCTTGTCCTGTGTGTGTGTACAAACAATACTGGAGAGATGGGAGGAGCCGGCCCAATGGACACTCAACAGAACACGTGTGGGTGAGTACGTGCACGAGAAGCTTTTACATTTTTTTTTAACTTCACCACTGGCGACACTTTTAGATCATAGGTGGGACCTACGTTCTAACGTCCGTCTCCGATAGGACGGGGTGTACAGATATTACACATGCTCATATTATTATATGAAAACTGCCCATACGACCCATGATCAGAATGCCCTCGCCCACTTGGAGACCAAACTCGTTAACCCAACGTGTTAACCATTCGGCCATCGCACGGCCCTGGTTGTTGCTGAAGCTGCTGTTGTTGGTGGTGTCTTGAGAAAAAGAAATAGCGTTCTGCTTGATATTCTTAATACATCTTTGCGTTGGGACTGAAAACAAAAAAAACACTTCTCCAGAGAAATCGGTTCTATCTAGCACAGCTTCTTTAGTTCGGCCTATATTTGCCCCGGCACTTTATTCAAGTTAAGATTTGATTAAACTAATCTCAGACTGTTCTCTCATCAGGACACCGTTTTCTTCTTGGGTTAGTAATGGGCTCTGTCGGCAACTTGTGGTATAGGATTTTAGACTGGGGGGTCCCCGCGAGGGACATTCGTCACGTGCTGGCTAAAGTTGTTCTGGACCAGACCTTTGCAAGCCCTCTGCTCAACAGTATCTACATCATAGGTCAGTGACGGTGTTGAGAGTATGGTACAATCTAGATAAATTATTTTGTTTTTCTTGAAAAAAACCCTATATAACTGAGACATGTAAACGGTGCTTCCTGCGTAACTGACCACACACACACACACACACACACACACACACACACACACACACACACACACACACACACACACACACACAC